>JASEVX010000004.1:107016003-107072142 GCA_031761405.1 Serripes groenlandicus | reverse complement strand
TTGTACACTGTTTGTCTTCCAAAAGTCATCTGTATCTAACAGGAAAAGACTCAATATAAAAAGATAAATAATTAAACATCAGTTTTATTCACATTATTCTTATTATTTCAGGTGGGGAGATGTTGTTCTGACACGATGTGCAGCTGAAGAGTACATAGTACGGAATGAAAGGCAAACCAAAACTAGAACAGGAGAAAATACATCAGATGTCGGGAAAACCAAACCAACAATTTATTCTTTACTCAATTCAGAATGAAACCCAGTTGAACTTTATAAATGGTACATGTATGCTGCAAATAATAATATAATAGGCCATTAAATTTCTGCTCCCCGGATTCTCCCTTCTACTTAGCCCCAAGGACTGCGCCCGTTTCCTCAGATTCTGCGCCAGAGAATTGGTAAAAAGAAATTATCAGCTCTGATGAAAGACATAAGTGAAAAAACAGGACTTGCTGAGAGAAAAAACTTAAAATCACTGCCCGGAAATACCTGGTTCAGAAACTAAGGGATAATAACATTCCGCCGACTGGAATCATGCAAATAACTGGGCATAAAAATATTCCAATGCAAATCAAAAAGAATGTTCCAATATTTTGGCAAGAAATTTTACTTCCAGCATAAATGAAGAGGCTTACTTACCAGCAAGGGGAACATAATCTGGAAATAACTTCCTGCCCGGGTAGTTAAAGTGTAGAGCCTCAGAGTTGTTATTTTGCCTGTAGCTATTTCTACCCCAGCCACTATTCCGGCACACAGCATTCCCAATCTGAACATCTCAACAACGAACAATAGTGCTGTAACTCCAATATTTTATGGAGCTGTGTTAAACATTGGCACATTAAATGTCTTTCCTTCTCACCAATCGTTTCATCAAAATAACTGATCATCTTTAAAACTGAAAAAAATGTCCCGAGTCTTTTCCTCAACATGTATGACTATCTCTCTATTTGCAGCCTTTGAAGGTCAGTTGAAGCGACGGTTCATAGGGAGAATATTTATTATATATGACAATGTGTTATTTTTCTAATTGATTTTTTAATGTTATTTATGCACACACATTAATAGGAAAGCAATTAAACTAGCAACACATGTATAACAACAGAACTATATTGTATATATATATATATATATATATATATATATATATATGTCCTTTGGCTACAGATATTGATACGCGCTCGTGATGTCATTCTGGGAAACCAAGAAATCGCGTCATCTAGGACCAAGCGATTGAGACCGAAATGTTTACTTTAATGACTGACTTATAATGAGAAAACAATCGGACAACATGCCAAGAAAATAAGATTAATATAGAATGCAAGATAAATAGAATATTACGTCCCTGACTTTCGACATAAACTTTATCTGACTCGGCTGGGTAAAATTATAATTGTCTCGCAAAAGGCTCGACAATTATCAATTTTCCGAACCTCGTCAGATAAAGTTCATATCTTACGTCGCGGACATAATATTCTCTATATATTGGTGGCATTGTGTTGCTCCCCTGTGTGATAAATCTGTAAACATAAGTCACTTTTAGCCACTAGAATGCTAATTGTTCTTCCATCTATTATAGCATGCATTAATCGATATTAGCTTAATCAGAAAGTTTTAGTTGTGTTTAATAATTCATAGTGAGTTTTGTAATGTACTAACATATGCGGTATATATATATAGGATATTACATGAGTTATCAAATAATAACGTCTCTTCAACGTGTATGCACGGCGGATGGAAAACGGTAAAGAGACTCGCAATGATACTTTTTCTTGCATAAAAATAAGCTTTGACGCTGTTAACATTTATTTATACAGTTCACCGAAACACGCGTGTATAGTTATTTATTGACATCACCTTGAAGACGCGCTGTAATTTGAAGTCAATGTCTAGTAGTTCCGAAAAACGTAACAGTTATAAAGTTTCAAAATTATTCTTTAAAAGTAGCTTTAAAAATATCTTATGTTCTATAAACATCATGCATTTAATCGATTAACATTATCAATTAAAATATCATTCTAAAATTGGCGTGAATATGAAAGGAGGTTGTTATTTTCAACGCCTGTCTGTTACACAAGAAAATAAACGTTTATTAAAAAAAGTTCAAGAAATTTCATTATATAACACAAGCCTGTGGCGAGTTTTATAACATGTTATTGGACAATTTTAATAAAGTTTAATAATATGACAATAAGTGTTAATATTCATTTTATCACATGACTGTAAAACAAAATTCCTTAGAAATCTGTAAAGAGCTATTTCGCTAGTGAAATGACGTCGACGACTATGTTATATTAAACGGTTTAAATATAGAACTTTATCACATGACGTTGCTTGTATCCGATATAATATACCCATCACGTATTTCTTTATATACAACGAGTGTAATATATAAGATGACCGAATCACTATTTGTGAATTCATCCGCATATGTTTACAAAATGACTGATCCAGGGTGCATTAAACAACATGTTTGCCGGAAATTTAATTAAATAAAAACGTAAATCCTGCAAATGCTACAAACACTGGTATTTTGTCATTTTCCACCCCAGAAGTAGCGAGGAAACGAAAACGTGTCGTCTTTGATAGTGAATCTGACTAACATGTATATATCTAAAGGTCAACACGCTTGTGTATATGCAGTGTGACGTCAGGGGTGACACTTTGAGTATCTATTGAAATTATGTTAGTTCAGCCCGTTTACTTGTACATATGTTATTTTTCTGTGTTTTTATGATTAATTACATGATCAAATATTTTGTTTTTTTATTAGCTAACAGTTTATTAAGTATTACATGTTGGGACTATTTTCTAACAGCGTATGACCTCGGCATAACTTTTGGTGGCATTGTTATACGATTTATTGACAAAATTAAAATAGCTTTGAAAGAAACCCGATTTTCTTTTTGTGTTTCGTCATATGATAAAAAGAATCTGACATTCGTTGTCATTTCATAAAGTTTTATTAAACTCGTCCAAGAAATTTGTTATTTTTACACATTTCTTGAACTCGTTTAATAAATCTTTATATAAAATGACAACTCATGACAACCTATATATACGTTATGTTTGTATAAACCTGAAAACAAGGCAAGTCATGTGATATGTTATTGTAGCTATTCTATGGCATGCGGCGATGCACTGCTTTATACAATTTTGTCGAGCACAGCCTACCAAACTAATATAGCTCATCCAGATAGAATTAAACGTGCTATGATTGTTGAAGAGAAAGATCTTATTGAACGTGATTTTTTATTATCATATGTAAACACCTTTCTTGGTTACACCAGAGAATCTCAAAATCCCTGTTCAAGCAAACTATATTTTCTTGAGAAACAAAAGTATTCATAACTGTTCAACTAATAAATATAGGATCTGAAATGAGTTGCTCAATAACAAATTTCTTGGACGAGTTTAATAACACTTTTTATGAAATGACAACGAATGTCAGATTCGTTTTATCACATGACGAAACACGAAAAGAAAATCGGGTTTTCCAAAGCTATTTTGATTTCGTTGGTAAACCGATCACAATGCCGCCAATAATTATGCCGAGGTCATACGCGGTTAGAAAATAGTCCCAACATGTAATATTTAATAAACTGTTAACTAATCACACACAAAATAGTTGATCATGTAATTACTCATGAAAAAACTGTAAACTAAGATATTTACAAGTAAATGGGTTGAATTATATTTTCAATATACACGCAAAGCCACCCTGATGTCACACTACATATACACAAGCGTGTTGACCTTCTGAGTACTAGATACATGTGTTAGTCTGAGTCAATGTCAAAGATGACACGTTTTCGTTTCTTCGCTACTTCTGGGCTTGACAATGACTCAATACCAGTGTTGGTAGCATTTACGTTGATATTAAACATGCCACCAAATATATTTCCGGCAAACATAGTTGTTCAATGCACCCTGGTGTAGTTTGACGACTGTGAGGAGCAATTTCCGTGGTGTGCTCGATGCCTCGTTGAGCTTGGTCAAGTTGTACTGTGGAGGGTGTTACGTGTTTGTCAGGATACTAGAGATGTTTTTGGTGCAGATATGGCTGTAATTATCCACGGATTGGATGTTTTTGCACAAGATGTTTTCGTGCACCGTGATTTGTCAGCCAATTTGTTTGGGATAAACCAGCTGCAGTAGCCATCCTGTTCATAGTCGAGGTAGTTTGTTTTGACCAATTGGTAGACGTTTGAACTACTGATCAACGGCTTTCATGGCATTCTGATTTGTGTGTGTGGATATGTAGAAGAGATATGTTGGGTTAGAATAATCAACTGGGAGTTTGCTGTCATATAATTTGTATATATTGACTGGCTCAGTGAGCAAGCCCACAATTTCTAACGTTTGTGTTTACCGGATACACGTTCTCAGTCATTTTGTAAACATTCGCGGTTGAATACAAAAATAGTGATTCGGTCATCTTATATTACACACGTTGCATATAAAGAAATACGTAATGGGCATATTGGATCGGATACACGCATTGTCATGTCATAATGGTATTGACAAGTCACATAATAATCATGGACAAACAAACACACGTGGTCCTTGATTCAATCGATTTTTTGTCAAACAAAGTTGATAATTATCGCTCAGATCTTCAGTTTTAAGACTACAATCTAAATTCAAAGAACTACGGGGATTAAAAAACTTTGCAATGAAAACAGGTGTGCTGAATTATATCAAACAAAAATAATTCCTCCCAGGGCGACGGGTAAGCAACGACAGTCTTCTTATTTAGACCCCGAGGTTGATATGGCGCCTTCGTCATCATTTTCTGCTACACGAGATTGAAATACACAAGTTGCTGAAGGTTTATGTGGTGAGGTCTTGAAACTTAAGCAGGTGAGTGTTCTATTGAAATGTTCTGAATTGAAAAAAAATCCATACTTGTAGAGCAGAACTTGATGTAAAAAAAAGTTAAATCTCAAATTTCAACATTCAATTTAAAAAATAACATTTGCAGGAGATAAGAAGCAGAAAAACACAACAATAACAAACAAATAGACTTGCCAATGCATTCCTAAACAAGCAATTGAGAGGAAAAAGTAGAGACAATTAAGTCGCTTGAAAACCAGTTAAAAATTGCAAATCATGTGAATTGTGAACTAATTCTTAGTCAAGCCGATGTCAATAATGACTAGCTACGGGGAAAGGTTGAACATACTGAGTAGGTCGAAACATTTAACAATAAAATGAATTGTTATACACCTGAACTTATAGAGTTACTAAGAGTGTTTTCTCCTTGAAAACAACGTGACGTCAAGTAAAGTGTCGCCTGTAATAGAAAGTGTACTGAAATTTGCAAAGGTCACACGGTTGCCATCTCGTAACATTTAATACGATGAATGTACAACGACTTGTCACAGACATATTAAAGAAAAATGTCCACAACAACCGAAGACATGATTATTGAGCGACGAAACCTCGAAATTCCTATAGATTGTCCAGGAATAGGCACCTGGTTACAGAGCTGTGCTGACTGTTTTGGCTTTTTGTAAGGGTTGAGTCTTTTTCCAGACAATTGCGATTCCTTATTTGATCTTTTCGTTGATGATGAGTAATTAGCTTCGCTTGATTTTGCCTTCGATATTCCACTAATTTCTGCGTTTGCTTTCTCTTAAAGTTCACTGATTACAAGTGGGTTTGTTAACTTTCCAAGACACAATAATACCGATTGAGTTATTTTTGGTACATTGGTTGAATTATTTTTTCCTTTCTATTACTTCTTCTGCTGACTGAAACAATGTCAATAGGTTCAGGCTCATTTGTATTTGGTATGGGTTTTCTTTTGCTTTGGTGAAATAACGTGGTCTGGGCTAATTGCTAGCTTATCCAAAGGAAATATACCCGTATTTTGGAAGGATGATCTCAAATTGTTGAGTGACAAGGCAGTTACTTAGCATGTTGATCTAAGAGCATCGGCATTGTATCTGGTGATTTTGGATGGCATTGTAAATCTTCTGTAAAAGGCCAAAACAGCCAACGTCCAGTGGCTGTAGTACGTGACTTATGTGGGATGGTAACACACCAAAGATATAACTATTTTTCCGTGCCCATTCCAGAACAGGTGCATTCACATCGGATTTGTGTCCATCAAATATTTGCAAAATTGGTTGATATCCATAATTTCTCTGTATATATTAATTATTTGATGAAATGGTTCTCCACATATTCTAGGAAGACTCCTGAATTTGACCGTTCACTCAAGGAAGAAGATGTTATTGCTTGGGGTTCTTGAATTGCCACTGAACATATAGGGTTGTACATGCTCTGTTTGATTTTCCCTTTTTCATCTACATTGCAGATACACTCCGGCTTTTCTAGGACGTTCTATATCAACATAACCACCTCCAAGTTGGTTAAATATTCATTTACAACTGCTTGTGTTGTTGATGCTGCCCTATAGTTGGACAGTGCCGTGTGCTTTAAGACGCACACTTCATGCCACCTGTCTAAATCCCTTAAACCTGTTTGTACTGAGAGGTTTGTCGTGTGTTCTTTTCTTAAGATCCACTTCATAGTTACTAGCTTTATGAATAATTTCATTTATTGGTAAGCCATAATCAAGCCCTTACCATAGTTTTAATGTGGTCTTCAAGATTAGCCTCTTGTTCTTGACTGAATAGTGTATCTGAGCCTTGCTTTAATGGTTCTTGGTCGATCCTCCCTTTTACCCGATCACGCAGTGCTGAGGGTGGTACACCATACTGTCTAACAGCAGTCTTGGTGGGGGTTCCTTATCCAACATGTAGGCATTGTGGAGGGATGTGGTTGAATAACCATGGTTATTCATTACCCTCTTCATTGGATGTGACTGAAAACAAAATAGGAAACGTGTTCAAAACTGTCCGAGACTGAAATATATCAGTAATACTATAAAATAGCGTGACCTATTACATGACATTTTATACAGACGACAGTGATTCTTTTTCTTAAAAAAATAATTCTACGTGAAATAATGAGGTATTCTTCAAATGATTATAAAAGTAGTAGCAAGTATCACAAAATTACCAAGCACAACACCACATTAAATAACATACCCGTTTTTGACTCAAAATTTCGGTTGACAGCTTTTCGCGTTTTCAGTAAAATGTAAACGGCTGGTGAACTAAAGATTCGAGATCAGGGACCTGCACGATAAAGGTGATCCTCGTTCAATATTGTTCAAAGATATACATTCTATACAGAACTTTGGTTGCTGCGGAATCAGAAAAAGGGTAAAATGACATAACTTCAATTCTTCGTCTCTGAATCCGCATGTTCCTTGAGTGACCCTCTTCAAACATTGGTCAAGCAATATTAATTAGTCAAAACATGGTCGCCAGACGGCATAAAACAAGAGGGCCAGTATCGCTCCACCAGTGCCATTTGGCAAACATTAAATCTCCAAACAGCCCCGCCCCCTGGTGGCCATGTCTTTTGGCCATCAACATTGCTTGGATTAATCTGAAAGAGGGTCACCCAAGGAACATTTATACAAAATTATTTGAAAATCGGTTGGACACTCGGTTGCCATGGAAACCAGAATTCACAATTGGCCAAGTGGTGAGCGATGAGAAGTCGTTTGAAGCGAAAAGTTTACGGACGCACGCACGGAGTTAACAAGGTTTTCCTTCAATTTGGCATAGTGCCGTAGATTCTGACCCAATGTGAGCCATTTTCAAACTTGAACTAGATACATTTTATGTCAAACTGCTGAAACGAAAATTGCGGCCTCTAGGGTGTTAACAAGATTTTCCTTCAATTTGACCTAGTGACCTACTTTTTGATCCAACATGATTCATGTGCAAACTTAACATAGATATATATCATCAAGACAAACATTGTGATAAAGTTTCAACATGCTCAAGTTGAAAATGTGGCCTCAAGAGGGTTAACATGATTTCCCTTCAATTTGACCTAGTTTTCGACCCTGCATGTCCCATATTTGAACTAGGTCTAGAAATCATATAGCTCAACATTCTGACCAAATGTCAAGCTGTTGAAGCTAAATATGCCGCTTCTAGTGTTAACAAGATTTCCCTTCTATTTGGCCTAGTGACCCATATTTGAACTTGAACTAGATAAACATTCCGCAATAATTTCAAACTGCTGAAGCAAAAATTGCGGCCACTGGAGTGTAAGCAAGATTGTCCTTAAATTTGACCTTGTGCCTACTTTTGGACCCGACATGACCAATGTGCGAACTTGACCTACATATCACCAAAACAAACATTCTGATATGTTTCAACATGCTCAAATTGAAAATGTGGCCTCCAGAGTGTTAACAAGATTTCCCTTTAAATTGACCTTGTGACCTAGTTTTTAATCTCATATGACCCAGTTTCGAAATTGTCCAAGATTTGATGGAGATGAATGTTCTGATAAACTGTCATGAAGATCGGACGCAAAATGTAGCCTGTAGAGTGTTCACATGGGTAAATGCTGACGACGCACGGACGCCGGATAAAATGTGATCACAATAGCTCACCTTGCATCATATATGTAAAAGATGACTATATGTAATGTTTCTCATTAAAAGACTGCTTACCAAACTGCAGTATCGAAAAAGTGCGACATGATGAAGTCATTTTTATGCCCCCGGAATCACCGATTCGGTGGGCATCTAGTTTTTGGCCTGTCTGTCTGCACGTCTGTCGAAAAAAACTTTAACCTTGACCACTTCTTTTGAACCATAACAGGTACGACTACTATATTTCACATGTGTATTCCTTGTGACATGACCTTTCTGTCAGTACCAACATTTTTGACCTTGCGACCTTGACCTTTGACCTAGATGTTGCCATTCGGGGGCATCAGTGTTTCACAAACACATCTTGTTTTTGTTTTTTTCACAGTGCATTTTTTCTTTTAAAATTTGAATTTCCCGCCGGTAGAGTTACCTCTCTTTGTTTACAAGTCTACTATAACTACCACTATTAATTGTAACTCATTAAACTATGCATGTGTTATGCAGTTGTTTTACATATATTGAATACAATTTATTTATCAGGACTTCGTATTTTGTCTCCTTTATTAAATAAATATTAAATACTTACACTTTCTGTGCGGAACAGTCATTACTGTGACGTCACGCCATGGCTTCGGGAGGAATACAAACTTGGCCGCATAAACTGAATTCTTCCAGAGTACGCGAGGAATATAAATAGTTGGATGCAGATTTCGGCAGGTTTGTGTTGATAAATGTGAAGATTAGGTTATTATTGTTTGATAAGCGATTGGAGATAAGGAGACATAGCTCGGAACGATTATTTTTATCACAGGTGGTTAGATTTTGTGCCCGCGACTCATTTCATTCCTTGTGTTTTTTTGATAGTATACGGTGTTTATATATATATATATATATATAGACTGTTATTAAACGTCAGACTCCTGTGATTAATATAAACAGACGGTGACTTGACCATCATTAAGTAAAATAAACCCCCATCAGTAGTTTTATTAAATAGTCTATAGGACCCTCATATCGTTACAGAGAATAACATTTATTAGTTACGATTTGTCCGCTCACTTTCAAAATATGTTAAATTACTACACGAAAATGATAGATATTACTTGAGAATGAAATGCTTCGTCTTGAAGAAGTGAAGCACAATCGCTTATCAATCTGACTAAAGTACACGATCTGACCAAATGTACGCTATGCGTAGCGTTAATAGGAGATGATTTTAATGAGATTGAATCGCTTATGTAACCGGTTAATTACATAAATTCTACAACTACAATTAATATGAAAATGCAAAGCCTCAAAACGAGCACAGAACAAGATATCACATAATACTATTCAACAGAAGAAACGTTTAAAACCTTGCCTACAATTCTCTTAAAACTCAGGAAAGTTCTCCCATGTCTTCAGTTGCATTTTATCAAAGAGCTCTTATAATCTCTATGACCAGGACCTTGTGTATAATCCATGATCAATCCTGAAGAATACTTGCAGTTATTCACATACCCATTAATATGTTTAATGCATACAATAATGTTTTGTTTTTTATTAGGGATTTTGCATCATTTTCAACTTTATTTCAGTTATAACAGAAGCTGTTCACTTATTCATGATCCCTCGATAAATGAACTAGGCTAGTAAATGTACCTTGCCATGACCAATGACCAACTGCTGAACGAACACGAAAAGGCTTGGTTCCACAATGTGGACGCTAAACTACAGGGTCACGGCGGATTCCTACGCATACAATAAAGAACAAATTGGCAAATCTTGTATTAAATAATCAACTGCCTTGATTCATTTTACTTCATTTGTTTTTTATGTCCGGCCTATTTCTTACAAACCACTGAGTGGAATTCAATAACATATTACACGAAGCGTCTATACCAAGAGGAGATGTGCATATCCTAAAGGGGTTACAATTGCATGATATTTTACAGAGGTATGGCCCTTTTACTTATTAAGTTGTTGGTCATATTTTGTCCGGCCTATTTCTTACAAACCACTGGGTGGAATTCAAAACATGAAGCTTCTATACCAAGAGGAGATGTGCATACCCTAAAGGTCTTACAATTGCATGTTATTTTACAGAGTTATGGCCCTTTTACTTATTAAGTTGTTGGTCGGTCGGAAGCCATATTTTGTCCGGCCTATTTCTTACAAACCACTGGGTGGAATTCAATAAAATTTTACATGAAGCTTCTATACCAAGAGGAGATGTGCATATCATAAAGGTCTTACAATTGCATGTTATTTTACAGAGCTATGGCCCTTTTTTTGGTCAGTCGGAAGCCATATTTTGAGTCAAGGTGCTGTTTTGGGAGTATTTATAATCTTCAGTGATATTTCTAGTTATATTTTGTTTGAGGTTGTTAGCCATCAATATCTAAATAGAGTAATGATGCCATCTCTGAAAGAGCCAACTTTTGGAAATGGTCTTAAGATGTTGACCGAAACATATTGTAATTGTAAAGAAATGCTAAATTGCAAACCTAAATCTGCAATTTTACATTAATTGGATCGCTGCCCTGAGTTATGCAAACCACATAGTCAATCACACTAACTTTTTTGCAGTCAAGATACTGCAAGATTTCCATTTAATCCGGCCTAGTGAGCTTGTTATTTATCCATATTTGAATTTGTTTTATATATCATCAACTTCAGGACACTCGATATGACACAATTTCAACATGCTCCAGTTAAAAATATGCCCTTCCGAGTCTTGATACGATTTTCCTCAAATTTAGCTTAGTGCCGTAGTTTTTGACGACATGACCTTCAATGGAACTTAGATTATATATTATGAAAGCATCTATTCTGAAAAAGTTTCAACATGCTCAACTAAAAATTCTACAGTATTCACCAGATTTTCCATAAATTGTACAAAGTGACCTAGTTTTCGACCCGTCATGACCCATATTCAAATTTAACAAGATTTTCTTTTAATTTGGCCTAGAGACTTAGTTATTGAACGGACATGACCTATATTTGAACTAAGCCTAGATATCAGCAAGACAATTATTATGCCCCCGGAATCACCGATTCGGTGGGCATCTAGTTTTTGGCCTGTCTGCACGATTTTCTTTTTAACCTTGACCACTACTTTTGAACCATAATAGGTACGGCTACCATATTTCACATGTGTATTCCTTGTGACATGACCTTTATGTCAGTACCAACATTTTTGACCTTGCGACTTTGACCTAGATGTTGCCATTCTCGAAAAAAACTTTAACCTTGGCCATTACTTTTGAACCATAACAGGTACGGCTACCATATTTCACATGTGTATTCCTTGTGACATGACCTTTCTGTCAGTACCAACATTTTTGACCTTGCGACCTTGACCTTTGACCTAGATGTTGCCATTCTCGAAAAAAAACTTTAACCTTGGCCATTACTTTTGAACCATAACAGGTACGGCTACCATATTTCACATGTGTATTCCGTGTGACATGACCTTTCTGTCAGTACCAACATTTTTGACCTTGCGACCTCGATGTTGCCATTCTCGAAAAAAACTTTAACCTTGGCCATTACTTTTGAACCATAACAGGTACGGCTACCATATTTCACATGTGTTTTTCTTCTGACATGACCTTTCTGTCATTACCAACATTCTTGACCTTTAACCTAGATGTTGCCATTCTCAAAAAAACCTTTAAACTTCACCACTACTTTTGAACCATAACAGGTAAGGCTACCATATTTCACATGTGTATACCTTGTGACATGACCTTTCTGTCAGTACCAACATTTTTCACCTTGACCTTTGACCTAGATGTTGCCATTCTCGATAAAAACTTTAGCCTTGACCACTACTACCATAGTTCACATGTGTATACCTTGTGACATGACCTTTCTGTCAGTACAAAAATTGTTCACCTTGCGACCTTGACCTTTGACCTAGATGTTGCCATTCTCGAAAAAAACTTTAACCTTGACCACTACTTTTGAACCATAACGGTACAGCTACCATATTTCACATGTGTATTCCTTGTGACATGACCTTTCTGTCAGTACCAACATTTTTTACCTGGCGACTTTGACCTAGATGTTGCCATTCGGGGGCATCAGTGTTTCACGAACACATCTTGTTATAATATATATTTTTAAGGCAATTGGTGTCGATACACGACAGACGGACAAAAGGTGATCAAAACAGATCACCTGGAGCACTTCAAACTTAGGTTGGCTAAATAAAATTACTTGTAATGAATTCAAAGATATTAACCACAATAACCATTTAAAAATTCGAAGTCTCAAATAAAATTTTGTTTAACGAAATAACTATAGGTTTGCTCTTATCCCTTGCCCATGTGCAGCAGAATGAGTTTCCTAGAACAAATTGAAGGCATTTCAGCAAAAGGCGGAATTACTCGTTCAGAACAATTTCTTTTGCATAGATGTGACATCATGATCAGAGAGAAAAGATGATTTTTTTTAAACTGATAATCCCTGTAATGTTTTATGGAGACAGGGGCTATGGTTGTTATTTGAGTGTACAAAGTAACATCAGGAATTATGGACGTCAAATAACCCTGAATGTTCGTTATGCATTCAGCAAAGGAAGACAACTTGGCATCAAATGTTATAAACCAACTCTGTTCCACCAAATATCCGCTGATATAATTATATAAATCGTGAATGCACGTAAAGACTACCTTTTTAAGATTCGTTCAATTTCCTTTATGAATCTGAATTGTAACACCTGTGAGAACAACAATTCTGAGATCATATTGGTCAGTTATACACTTAAATTGTTCATCAATAAATGGCTGAAGACAAGCACTGATCAATATTTCTTCCATTATTCTGTATTAAAGAAAACACTGTTGGTTTGTCCCTATAAATCATTTTAACCAGGGACACTATATTACGTAATATAGTGTCCCTGATTGAACCAATGATAAAACAGTTTTTAATGGTACTAGTTGGATTTATGGATTAAGTATGATAAATGAAATATTTAAGAAACTTTATGGAAATTAATCTTACATAATAAGTAGTATTTAGTAATAACAGACAAATAAATTGAAAAGTATAATCTATCTGAACAAGCATCCAATGACACCTTTTAAGCGCACCGTTGCCCATTTAATGTTCTTTCTTTTTAGCTCACCTGTCACGTAGTGACAAGGTGAGCTTGTGTGATCGTCTGTCCACAATTTCTTGTGAACACGATACACGTTCCATTTATTATCCGATGTTTACCAAACTTCTTTAGTAGCTAGACATCATGAGAGCTCGTTTCCTTTCGCCTGATCCGTTCATGCATGACGGGATTATGGCCCTTTAAAATTGGCAAAATTGCTATAATTGACCATGTGAAGATATATAGTGTATAAAATACCATTTGATTTATCCCTGGTTACAGTAATGGCATGCGCTCCTTCCTTTAAATGAGGCTGTGAATTTTGCAATTGGATATATTTTGTTTGCTTCTAAAACACGCTGCCTATTAAGACTCCAAACCTCATTGTGGGTTGGGAAAACATGCAAACCGATCTGTTTTATCTTGCAGTCTTTAACTATTTCCTCAATATAAATTTGAATATTAAAACACTTGAATCAGTTGCCTCGTTTATACTTTTGATATTGAACTGTTTAGGGGCTGGGCCAAGATCATTTGAATGCTGTGTATAATCAGCATTGTATTCTGCAGTGGAAATTGTCAGATTTTCACAATCTTCAGGCAATGTTTTCAGTCTGTCTTTCAGGGGATATAATGATGTTTTATGTACGCTGTATTGTTAGTTTTTAGCCAATTTAATGCTTCCTCGATAACTTTTCTGCGAACGCGAAATGTTTTGCTTGTGTCATGTTTACCTTGTTTTCGAATAACATTTATCTCTGTGGGTAGTCTGGGAAATATTTTTGCAGGTTCATTTACGTTTTGTTGAAATGAAACTCGGTGACCACTTGAAGCTATTCCACCATGTTTCTACATATAAACTTGAATGCATGGTGATACTCTGCATATAAGCTGTTGTTCGTTGATTGTCAAGCTTGCTAATTGATTTGGTAGTATTTGTGGATTCATATAATTTACATTGGAAAACATCTTTACATCATTTTGAGTTTCCACATTAAATCTTCTTTCATGGCATGTTTTACAAAAGTATATGTTGTATGACATGTGCTGTAATTCAAAAGCACGAATTGCATTCATAGGACGGTAAAATTGTTTACTTATTGTTGAAGGACGAGCTTTAGGTATGTGGTCAACTTCTGAGTGTTTTTCATTTACTTTTCATTACTCTTTTGGCTTTGATTTAAATCGTTCTGTATAGTTTCTGAATCAGGCTGGACCCAGATAACAAGTTTTTTACAAATATTTATCATTTCTGCATTGTTGTTCAATAACTTGCCTTTCTCCTTTGCTTAGTTGCTTTCTTTTGTTCAGTTTGAGAATGTTTGTTTAATTGACAAGTGTATGTGTGTGTTCCAATTTTAGGGATCTGGATTGATTCAAATTTCGATGTTCTTTTTGATGCCTGATTGCTAGAAATTTGATTGAGATCCGATCCATAGCTTTGCAAAGATGAAGATTAAATTGGCAATATTTAAGTTAAAAGCTGAAAATGACTATTTTCTTGGAATACAGTTATTTAATTAATTTTTGTTTGAACAGAGTATGTGTAATTTTGGTAAATATCTCCTTATCTTTTAAAAATACGACTTTTTCAGAACTTAAATTGTTTGAGGCCATTTCACTTTCACATGCAGCCGCCCAAACAATTTCCTTCAATCATGCCTATTTTATACAAATCTTGGCACATGCTTTTTTTCTGCTCCATTCATTATATACGTTTTGACAAACCAAATTGTGTAACATCGCTGTTGCAGTCAAATCTTTGTGCGAGGCTAAACTCAGGCAATGAAATAAGCAATTTCCGTCACCGGGAACATCCGCGACTGAATACGAAACATCTTGAATACTTATATATTATATTGTGTCATGTTTGTAACTGAACAAATGTGATATTTTTTGCCAAAATGAAATCGATATTAAAGAGAAACGCAATAATTGACAATTACTTGATGAGCTTGTAGATCTGGCGTGCGAAATGATTCATAAGCCCGCGACTTCTATTTTTAATAGCTTTTCGGAAATGACATGAGAGGTTATTATTAGAAAAAAACAGATTTAAATGTCTTGAACATATTACAATTGCGTTTGTTTAAAAACACTAAGTTATGACATATCTAAAATGAAATAAATATTCCGATGTTTTAAGTATTTGCAGTTTCTTTATTTTGACTCGCATTTCAGTGTTTTTGTTTTATTTACGAAGACAAAACAGTCCCTATGAGACTTGCAGCAGACTGTTTATGTGTCAATATCGACATAAAAATCACGTTGAATTCTCCTTTAAAATAGCAATTTTCACTTGCTGAATGTTATTTTCATGTTCAAAGAGATGTCTTGCTTTGTGAAGAATGCATTTTATAATGTTTATCCATGTATATCTAAAATATGAACTGTTTCTAAGCTAAAACTGTTGATCGCGTGACTCGCGAATACCAACCGCGTAGATCAATCTCCTTTGCAGAGAGCCGCTTTTTACAGACACTTACAAATAGTAAATTATAGGTGATTTAAAATGTTTATTTGGTTCGAAACAAATGAAGAAAAGAACAAACCGAGATAAAACTGGTTTTAGTAGAAAAAATACTTTGAACGATCAATCAGCCTATAAAGAGAGTTTCAAGAAGTACACCTCTGCGAAGAAGAATGTGGGTCACGAATCGGGTCTTTCGACAATTTTAAATGTGTAATTAGATTCCCTAAAGGCATTTTGCTTCCGATCTGCATATTGTTATGCATCATTGACACAAGGGAGCTCATCATAAGATAATTTTAAAACATGAGTAGTTTGTTATTTTCATTATAAAAAAGGAAGGAAAGAATAACAATAAATTAACATGTTGTAGGGTTCAGTTTACGTTCGAAATTAAGTTTAAATTATACAACAATTTCAATGAAATTTAACTGTTTAGCTGATATTATATTTCGAAGGTGGTCTAATTTATAAATATTGGACTACATTTTAACATTTGTTAAAGTATGCTATAATTAGGATGCCAAGCTAATATCATTTTGAGAAAAAGAGAAAACTCATGTCTTCAGCGATAAACCCTTATCTCATTGTTTTAGATTGCTGCAAAGGTGTCCAATGTTTACTTTAATAGGGGAAAAATAAAATGACGTGCTATTGCATGCAAATCCGAAATTGTCTGTTTTGTGGTTTTATTGATAAATAATAACATTCAAATATTCTGACAAACATCTTGAAAAATGTATGTGGAATTCACAAATCTTATAATTATTCCTTAATGAAAGCACTGTATACATACTAAGACTAATGATTGGCAAGATTACTAATTTCCATTACTGTTTATGATCAATAATTAGTTGGCTGTGTGTATGGTCAACCTACTTTGGAATGGAGATTGATCATAAACAATGAAAGGCTTCAATTATATTTCAATGAAGGACATTCACTTCGTTGACAAAAAAATGCAAGTTATGATACATTTTCACTTGATCCCAGCCCTGATGTTCCAATATGACCCTCAGTTGATAACTGTTAATTCAACTACTATAATGTTAGTGTTATGCATAATTGCAGTATGGATTTCCGGCGACATTGATGCGTTGCATCAAATTTCCCTTGTTATCAATATATCGAGAAAGCAGAAAACCAGACAGTGACTGCTTGGTTATGTATTCAGGGAATAATCTTGCCTTTTTAGCTCACTTGAGCACAAAGTGCTCAATGTGAGTTATTGTGATCGCCTTTCGTCCTTCAACTTCTTCTCCTCAGTAACCAGTGGATCAATTGGGATGAAACTTTACAGAAGGAATCCTTCAAATGTTAGGATTCTGGTTTCCATGACAACAAAAAGAAAAGTAGAAAAGTTCCTTCAAGCTATGTTGATTGATCGAAAACATATGGCTTAAGTGAAACAAATAATATCAGGTGAGCGATCCATGGCCCTCTTGTTTAAATTTTGTTATCCCTCAAAGTAGAATTAATCTACGATTTGAGATACATATTAGACAAACCAAGGAACAAAAGGACTATTTTATGAGTTTTATGATGACTTATCGCGCACCTGAGCTGAGGTTCTCTCCGAGCAACAAAGGAACAGTCTTATTGTTCAGGTCACTTGTTTCATGAAATAAACTTGAATAAACAATTGTATGACAATTTGCTGTTCCTCTTTTGTTGGCGTTTGAATTATGCGCTTTGTAAATATGATTCGATAGGTGTGTGTATTTAAATTATTTTTTCCGGAATATTTTCAGGAAATGTTATGAATCAAGTATGTTTTCGCGCGTTTTAATTATGACTGTGTGTTCAAAATAGTGCAGTGAAATTAAGGGTTGCGCCGGGTCTTTACAACGCATGTTGCTATGGATACGAATAGAAGTATATGGCTGACATCACACTATTATCATTTGAACATAAACGTTTGACACATATGATATTCTCATATATGAGTAAGTTTCTTAACCATTTGTCAAAGGAACATTGTTAAAAGGATGCGGTCTCAAAACTTTCCGAATGTCCAACGTACACTTGATTCTGTTGTCAACTTTTTGTCTATCCAAATGGAATAACGTTTTATTCTGACACTTGGCTATAATGTAAACCTGTGTGGCTTTATATTGATTGATATACAATTACATTCACAACATGTTAATTCCTTGACAACAACACTTTGATCGCTGCGGACTACTTAGATAAACAATAAATGTTCTTGTTTATATTATCTACGCCAAACATGTATAAGAAATGTCTTAAACATATGAGATGAATAACAATAACACTTTTAACAATTACGAATGCATCAACAACAATATTTCATTGTTCGAATTATATCAAATCAGCGTTGGGTACGGGCCTGAAAATCGTCCATGAAATGACATCCGGAAACAAAGCCGTACTGAATCTGGTAGACCATTGAATTCTTCTATATATTTATAATTTTAATCTTCCATGGAAATATGTTATCTAATAACGAGCAGTGTTCTTTATTATCTCCCTTTGCGGCCACTTTGATAGGCAATTGCATTTGCTAAAATAATTAAATCAAGAAGTCGATATAATCAGATCATGCAGACATCAATGACATATGGTTGTCAAACTCAAATTCCTTGGTGTTTTCCCAATTATCACACTATTTTTAAAAATACTTTCTATTAATGCTCATCATATTTGCCTATCAAAATGGCAGACAAGGGAGATAACTATTGTAGATGTGGGAACTTTGTATACTCTTTTTCTCTTCAACAATAAAAGTCCAATGACAACCCAAGGATTAATAGCATCCGTTATTTTAAGTTACCATTCCTATGCTTATTGGCTATTTGTAGTATTAATGTTCCTTTGTTGGAAACAATCTAACGAATATAGTATAGGTCAATGGTTGCCTATTGCTTTTATTAACAAAGGGTTGAATGATTTCCTGTCCTTATGGTACAATCATGTTTATTCAACGTAAAAGCGACATACCTATTAGTCCAATTTCAGTTTGCTCTGCTACACGTTGTCTACCATAAAGCACCTTACGAACAATTGAACTCAAAATATTCGCAGTATCAAATTGGGGATCATTTTCTTTATTTCAGTAAGACATTATTATGTAAATTGAAAACGAAGCTATTTAAGCATGCAAACAAGATTGTATGTTGTATTTAGGCGACGATGAACACATTAGTTTTTGCTGACCACATTTATTAATATATATGCTAAACACACTGATTTTATTTTTACATGTGTGTTTATGAAACTTTTCGCTTATTCTATTACGTTGAAAATATATTTTCATTGTGAAGACAATTCAGAGCGTCAATTTATTTTGTAAATATTATCTTGATTCCTCTATACTGCCTTCAATAGTGTCCCGATTGTTCCCCCCATTGAAAGTCAGTCTATTTGGAACGACGTTTTCTTTAATGCAGTAAGAAATCATTTCGACATTCGCTTGATCGATGTATCGTCTATTATTTAATTGGCAACTTTACGTCTAAATACACTGTTGACGTATCCGACCGGCGATAGCGACGTTATCATGACGATAACATCATTGACAGCTATTGCATTAATTAAATAGATCAAATTTGGCATCGAATTAAGCCTAACAAATATGCAACTTTCATCCATGAACATTCAAATCTTCCCTCATTGTATTTCCTGACATCATTCGCTTAGATTAAATAGGGAAAACGCTCCAACCCCCTATACGTTTTAATGAATAAAATATATAATTATTTTGTTAAATATTTGTTTCGGTTAAATGCAGTATGCGGTAAACGTAGGTTCAAATCGACACACTGAGAACATTTAGCTCATTCTATAATAGCTTTATTTAAATGTATTAAAACACAAACACGAAGGGTAAAATAATTTGTATTGAAATAGGTTAGATGCTATCCCATATGCGAATATTGGCGTAACATGAGTTGCATTCGCTAGATTTGACCCTTGAAACGTCGCCAAAATGTCCAAACAAATTCTTGGTCGGGATTTGCTAAAGGAAAGAGAAAGACGTGAAGGACAGTTTAAAGCAGACTTTAAGAACATTTGCATACAATAAGCTCTTCTGGATACCGCTTATGTCTTCAGTTGTATACGTAGATGTGTTTCAGATGCCACTGTGTGATAGTAATCGGCCATACAAAATATATCACCACACAGACACGTGTTGACAATTGACAATGACAATATTGTATTGACATAAGGCCAGCGGCCCATAACAATTATGTTTACATCATATAACATTTTCACACAGCACTTGTTTGACAGTTTACCTTATATGATATGTTAAGATCTGTCCGTATTGAAAGCATACGAGAATGAAACAATTGGTATCTTAAATGTGGTTTATATAACACTTTGAAAACATTGATGCGAAATGAGAAATAAGTTATTTTGAGCAGTTTCTACTTTTCCCATCATTCTGAATTAGTATCTACGATAGAAGCATATTTTATTATGAAAAAGCTAAAGGTTTACACATACACATAGGCATAAATTATGTTATCACGTCGTATAATAGTTGTTTCATGTACTTATAACATATATGTTATATATATATAACGTGTTGTTTATCTCATAATTTTATTTTAAACGTTTAGGCATTACATTACGGACTTGTGACTACAACTTGGGGAAACTCTGGAGGGACATTTGTTATAAACTATTCAATATAATTCATTACTTTTAATTTATAACTTATTTTTCAAAACGTATTATTTATACCTGATGCTCATGCAGCATTGACTAGCTGGGACTTTACTATAGTACCTTCTTCCTCTGTCGAGTTTGACGGGACACTGAACAACTAGGAACTGTTCTTCAGTACTTTCCTGTGACGGGAAAATGAATAGATTGGACTGTTATTGAGTACTTCCTTATGGAGACTGTCGGAACGCTGAATAGATGGAACTGTTGGTCAGTTCTTTCTTGTGACAGAACACTGAGTAGATGGAACTGTTTTACAGTACGCACTTTCTTGTGACAGAACACTGAATAGGTGGAACTATTTTACAATACGTACTTCCTTGTGTCACTGAATAGATGAGACTGTTTTACAGTACTTTCTTGTGGAAAATGTGCCGCGACATTGAATATATGAGTGTTCTACTGTACTTTCTTGGTGCGAATGTCTCAATTTCTTCTAGCGCCTATTAAGCTGGAACTTTTACAAAATGTAGTATATTGAATTAAAAGTATTCTCTAGCAATATTAATACATACAAAATACCGAGAATAACGTTCTATATTTATTTCTTTAATGATGAACATCTCAACTATTAATCCAACTTGAATGCAAAATAGCATGAATTGTGATATTTTTTTTTTACATCGAATGGGCTTGAATTTATACAAAAGGAGGGGTTTTCCTGATGCATTCCGATTGTTCTTATTGTTTTTGAGAATCGCTATTACTATTATTATTGCCCTTACGCATGAATACTTGCATTATTTGCAGGATATGTCAATTTCTGAGATGTATGCAAACTAAATGGATGGGGTTATTTGCTATGAAAACTGAGTGTACTTCTTGCACTAATTTTTAGCTCGCCTATGCACGAAGTGCAAGGTGAGCTATTGTGATCACATTTTGTCCGGCGTCCGTCCGTCATGCGTCTTCAACATATGCGCTTGTTAACACTATACAGGCTACAATTTGCATCCACTCTTCATGACAATTTATCAGAACATTCATCTCCATCAAATCTTGGACAAGTTCGAAACTGAGCCATATAAGGGCAAAAATAGTCACTAGGTCAAATTAAAGGGAAATCTTGTTAACACTCTGGAGGCCCCATTTTCAACTTGAGCATGTTGAAACTTATCAGAATGTTTGTCTTGCTTGATATGTAAGTCAAGATCGAACATGGGTCATGTCGGGTCAAAAAGTAGGTCAAATTGAAGGAAAATCTTGTTAACACTGCAGAGGCAACCGATTTAGCTTCATTTGTTTGAAATTGTGTCAGAATGTCTTAAAAATGTCTAGGTCAATTTTGAGTATGGGTCAGAAAGTAGGTCTCTAGGCCAAATTGAAGAGAAATGTTGTTAACACTGTAGAAGCCGCATTTTGAGCTGAATGATATCTAGGCCAAGTTCGAATATGGGTCATGCCGGGTTAAAAACTAGGCTAAATTGAAGGGTAATCTTGTTAACACTCCAATGGTCACATTTTCAATTTGAGCATTTTCAAACTTTATCAAGATGTTTGTCTTTATGATATGTAGGTCAAGTTCAAACATGGGTCATGTTGGGTTAGAAACAAGGTGACTAGGTCAAATTGATGGACAATTTTGTCAGAATGTTTGTCTTAAAAATATCTAGGTCAAGTTCGAATATTCGGTCAGAATCTACGTCAAATTGAAGGAAAATCTTGTTAACACTAACTTTTTTTGGCTACAGCAGCTTGAAATTTGGTCAGAATATTTATCTAAATGATATCCAGGCCAAGTATTGATTTTATGGGTCATGCCGTGTTAAAAACTAGGTCACTAGGCCAAATTGAAGGAAAATCTTGTTAACACTCTGGATACTGCATTTTTAACTTGGGCATGATGAAACTATCAGAATGTTTGTCTTGATGATATGTATGTCAAAAAGTAGGTCACTAGGTCAAATTGAAAGAAAATCTTGTTAACACTAGTGGCCGCATTTTTTTGCTTCAGAATGTTTGTCTTAAAGATATCTAGGTCAAGTTCGAATATGGGTCAGAAACTAGGTCACTAGGCCAAATTGAAGGAAAATCTTGTTAACTATGTAGATTACGCATTGTTTGCTACAGCAGCTTGACATATGAAAATAACGTTTATCTAAATATTATCTAAGCCAAGTTCGATTATGGGTCATGTATGGTCAAAGACTAGGTCACTAGGCCAAATTGAAGGAATATTTTGTTAACACTTTGGATGCCACATTTTTTTGCTTCAGCAGCTTGAAATTTTGTCAGAATGTTTGTCTGAATTATATCTAGAAATTAGTTCGAATATGGGTCAGAAACAAGGTTAATAAAGGAAAATATTGTTTAAACTCCGGAGGCCGCATATCTAGTCTATGTTGGAATATAGATCATATCAGGTAACAAAATATAGATCATTAGGCCAAATGAGGGAAAATCTTTTTAACACTGGAGGTTGCATTCAGAATAATTGTCTTGATGTGTTTTGCATTACAGTACATTGTATAATTAAGGTGAGCGAACTAGGACCATCATGGCCTTCTTGTTAATATGTAATGTCTCAATATCGTACTGAATTTTGTTGTAGGTAAAAGTTTGCATAATATCAATAAAATGAATGTACATTGTTCTATTTGTTACATAAACATAGCTGAACAGTTTTTCAACCACTAAGGTCATGTGAAATGTCATTTGCTTTTTATAGACTAACTAATTTTACGCACACACATTTTGAATGCCATGAAATGTATTCATATTCATTGCTCATATTAGAAATATATTGTCATTTATAAAGACGTAAACCTTTTTAAATCAAGACTTTTACAAAGTTATCTGACCTGAATAAGCAAATCTTGAGTATTTAAACAATCTTACAGCTGTAACTTTACAATTTATCAATGGATTTTAAAATAACTTGCCACAATTGATAATAGCTTTGAGAAAAAAAGTCACATACAATTTCAAAATTGTAGCTCGAAGGTCAAGGTCAAATAGGGGTTTAAAAGTCCTATTTTATGAAGTTTTTCGTGGATTTAAAAACACATTCTAGGTATCGCATTTGTTCACATTGGTCTTGAAAGATTTAGGGCAACAGTTCAAAGACCAATGTCACAATATAAAGTCAAAGGTCAAAATTAGGTTATATATAGCTTATCCTATCTCTAAATTTTAAAATTATTCATGGATTTTTAAATTGACAGCCACAATTGTTCGACTTGGCGAGAGGATGTGTCATGAGAAAGATCCAGAACTTTAGCTTGAAATTTCACTATAAAGTTGTTTAGTAATGACCTGGAAAACCTATATTTTCTGTTTTTGGACTTGTGACCTTGACCTTACAGCGTCACTTTTGAAATATGTTATGCTACACCCTTTTATAATGATTGACAATCATGGCAAGTTTCAAGAAAATTCAGACTGCACTGCTCGTACATACGAACGCACATATACAGCAATGCACCCAAAACCATTGAATTGACATTGTGGCAACTATGTCTTGATCAACGGAAGTGAAATTTACAAAATAACAAACCACTACATTATGAATTGTTTCTGTATTGCTTTATAAATTTATTTGATAAATGCTTATTCAAGGACAGATAACTCTTTTTGATGAGTCAAAGCCGAACCATTTAGCATTACTGACAATATATTACCATCATGCACATAGAATATGAGGATATTGTATCTCCTTTTAAAATCGTTTACATCTTTTGCTAAAAGCTGATTCGTCAAAGAAATTGTAAATTTTTATGGTCCAATTGATTGACTATTTGTTCAGCAATGTTCATATATATATAGTAGAAACGTAAACATTTTGTGTTGATATTAAACCCTCTTAAACTTATTTCTTTAATCCGGAACATCACATCTTTTAATCCAGCTTGAATGCCAATAAAGCATACATTGTGAAATTATTCAGTCAACATGTTCTAACAACGAATAGGCTGGAACTGTTACAAAAAATATAATAGTATAGTAAAAGTATATACTTTTAGAAAAACCAATACTAGAATTCTTGTACATATTTGTTCATTAAAATCCTTCTTTTCTTCTATTTCGTTGGATAATCGTTTTAAGTGGAAATAACGTAGCGCTGCATAATTTATTTTGAAACGGGTTTCTTGATTCTTCTGCTGCATTCAATCGTATTCGTACGTCGGATTTAGTCCGCCGGACTTCCTTCTCATATCAACACTTACATGAGTGAAGTAATGTGTCAATTCTTGTCGAGCTCAATCATATTCTAAATTAAATTAAGAATTGCCTTGAGACAGATTGGCAAGTTTAGCCTGCATGGTTACCTTCTGTTTAAGAAGAGGGTATGGTATGATTATCACACGAAACGTTCTGTCGTTGAGTTAGTAAACCTTGAGACAGACTTAGGGTATATGTCTGGTGTATTTTAATTTTTTGTGTTAAATGAATTGTTCTTAGTCCTTACACATGCATACTATTAATTTGCTTGATATGACCATTTTCGAGATATATAGAAAATAAGTGGATGGAGTTATTTAATATTAACACAGTTTATTATTTTTGCAATAATTTAAAGTCTGAATCGTTTAGCCTGCACAGTTCGGTTCTGTGTTGGCGGAATAAATTCCGACAAGTCTGGCTAAAGATCTACTAACTAGACGATATAACGTTTCGTGTGATAATCATACTCTCTCCTTAAAAAGAAGGTAGCCATAATTGCAAATAAGAAGGGATATTTATGCAATCCTGGTTACCCTCTTTTTTTGCCCTTGCGTCAAGTTTGTAGATCTTTATCCCGACTTGTCGGAAATTATTTCGTAAACACAACCAAGTTTTGCAGGCTAAACTTGTCAATCTGTATCCAGCCATTTAACTTGCTAGAAAAGGGTCCTTTTCAGGACCGACCTAATCTACCCGAAAGTAACTCTTTTTTCTTTTCTTAACAATTACAATATTTATAAAAAGAGTAGTTTTTTATTTTGTTCAATACTTTGTACTGCAAATATATGTTATGGTTAACATATATATTGTTTCAATGTTATTCGAAAAAGATGTAAAGAAACTCATTTATTTTTTGTGATTTTGTAGAATAAAAAGAAAGTCAAAAGTTACAAGATATCAAGATGCTTTAACATACACAAGAAATAGATTATTTGAGGATTTACATAAGATGGCATGTAAAGAACAAAACCAACAAGAAGGGATAGTTATGCAGTTATGGTTACCATATCGTATCATAATGTAAGAACCTCGTCTAAAGCTTCTGTAAAATAAATACAAACGCATATATTTGAACAGATTGTATGGATGCACATGCTTATCTGGATCTTCAGTTTTCAAACTATGTTATACATTTACTAAAGATGCACTCGTCAGCTCAAGCAATGAAGTTACATTCAGATAATTAATATTTGAGGATTTTAAAAGCAGCTGTATGACTAGCCCGAATGTTTTGGGTATATTTGACTTTGGAAGTTATCATGCTTTTAAAATTGATTGATTGTTTTGAGTTTTACTCAGCTTTAAACAATATTTCAGTAAAATCACGACGTTGGTAAGTTACCAGTACTACTGGTCCATGTATACGGACAACAGTCAGTCAGTCGTAATACTAACCCCGCAACGCTGAGCACCAAGGAGGGAAGCCATTATTAGTTTATTACCATTCTAAAGTACATGCATATGGTATGACCCGGCCGGGGATTGAACCCACGGAAATACTCAAAATGTAAACAAATCAACATCAATAAAACCACTTACAAATGCAGGGTACTTTAAAGACCAAACATTCTACTTCACGATCAAGAAAGAATGAAAGCAGTTACAGTTCATGGGCAAGCATCCTTTTTTCCTTTTAGATAAAAGTTAACTTGGATGAGCATGAATGACTCACGGTAAGTAATGTACAAAACAACGTGTAAACACGGGAATGTTCAAAATGTGAAACAAATCAACATTAAAAATAACACTTAAAATATAAAGGAAAGTGTTTGATGCACACATCCAATGAATTAACAACTCTGAAAATTTGAAAAGCTTGCCCAACTTTGTGTTGTGCAGAGAAGGTAGTGAATAAACATGAGACTGCTTTCTCACTGTGGCGTTTAGCTTCATACCGTACCGTTAGCTATTTCCAGTGCTACTAGATCAATATTGGTCTTTCCACCCTCCTGCGCTTCTGGACAGATGAGGGCCTTCGTGCCCTCCTGCAAAACTTGTGAAAGAACACATATAAAAGAATCAAATTCGATCATCTGTTGTGATTGGTCAATTTGGAAATGAAAAGAGAATCAATTATGCAAAGCAAAGTGCACTCATGAACAGAGCAGTTTCAATAGACAGGAACGTCACATTAACAATACTGACCTCACCTAGTTGCTGCTTGTTAGCTCCTGTGCTCTGCAAATCGGACGTCCTTCATAGAACTCATAATTATACCAGTCTGTCTATGTCCGGTTCCAGTGAAGGTTCGATGTCAGCATCATTATGATCTTCTCCGTCAATTACTACCAGAGCTGAATTTGTACACGACACTGGCAACGGATGTCAGTCATGTCATCGTTATTGGTAGTTGTCCACATCAGATACTGTTTGTGGTCACTACATTGGTCCCTTGGATAAAGGACAAGGTTCAAGTATTTTTTGCCAATCGGATTTCTAATCTGTGGGTAAACTGAGGGTAGTGGACATTTAAGTACACTAGAAAGGGCAAACAATATCCAGGCTGTCACATTCTGACAATTGTTGGGGAGATCTAGCACATAGTGTCTTAATATTCGACTAGAGCTATCTTGTTTCCGTTGACATAATTTTCTGGTTACATCACAAAACATTTAATTTAATGCCATTTAACCTGTTATTTGAGAACTTTTCGCAAGACGATTGGTGTTGAGATACACTTTTGTATTAAGAGCTATCTCTTCTACCATTCTAACTCATACCTCAGCATGTTGCTCTTATTTTCGAGTTGCAAATGCACTTTCAGCCCTTGGTAAACAGTTGTAATTACACACACACAGGCATATGAGCCGTCCCACGAGAAAACCAGTAATGTGGACTCTGCGTAACGTATCAACCCGGATCAGCCTAAGCATACCGCGCAGGCTAACCCGGACATACTGTGTTACGCCTCCTGTGAGTTTTCTGTTTCAGGAAACATTACTTCATCTCCTCTAAGACTGAATGTGTCGGCATGTAAACGCCTGTGCAGGCTGATCTGTGTCGATATATTACGCAGAGTCAATAGTAATGGTTTTTTCGTGGAACGGCTGATATCATCATTTAGAATATCTGTCTCCAGAAGTACATGTTCTACTGGCAAACCAGTACTTTAAAAAGGCAATCTTTTCAAGACTGTGGAATACCATATGCATTTCATCTGCAAATCTTCTAATGACTTAGACATTGCCAGAAGCTCCTTTTAAATACCGTCAAACAAGGCTATTCGATCAACACCTTTGTCTACAGCCGAGTCATCTTTATCAGGGAAGAAGGGTACTGACATTTTAGATAGCATCGGTCTGACCCTACATCTTAGCTTATGGAGAATAATCTATGATAGGTCAACCCCATCAAACCTGAGATTAATCGGAACTAAAATTGTTTACATGAATGTCAACTGGTACCTTTTTCTATTGACAGGCAAACTCAATACTATTTATTATAGAGAAGATGATATTGTTTGCAATTTGCGGGCGGTAGACGTCCTAAATCAACTCTTTCGGTTAATTTATTAGATATATCCGTTCCGAATTTAGTGCGTTGGTTATAAGATATTTTCGCACAATAAGGATAGAACATCCTTGACACAAATTATTGTACCTCGGGACCATAAGGGGACGTGGTTCTTCCGTAAATGTATATAGTAAATTATTTAAACAATTCTTGTCAAAAAGTAATGTCCGGATTTGAAAATATGTTTGTCACAAATATCCCTTGGGTGACGCTCTACCGATATGCCTCCAATCCTTTGAATAAACATTGCCGCAAAGGGTCTGACTGTAGAAACGTTAAACATCTTATCCAAAGGTAATAGCTTGATTTTAAAGTGGTTTGGCGTAAATGTTTCTTGGGTTACCCTCTATCAAGAATTTTCAAATTAATCCGATCCGTTGAAAATCATGCCCACAAGGCAGCGGGCGTTCATTTTATATTATTTTCCTTTGTTTAACCATGAACACAGAATTTTGTGGCTGTTCATGTTATGAAATTAGGAGGAACATGTGTACAGTTTTAATACTGTGCCTTTGAGCACCCTGAACACGATCTTTCGGTATGCTTCCTTTAACCCAGTTGAGCGATGTATGGTCCTATTATTAACTGATGGGTCTATATTAGTTATGCTAATGTTCAGAGATTTATAGTAAGAAGACGTGCGACGCCAAGAAGGCGTTTAAACTACATCAAAGGTAGAGGTTCTATTCACAAAAGACTTGTTGCACCGACTGAGATTCGGGAGCGGAGAGATGTATCCTGTCGAGACCATAGGAGAAGATATGAAAGTAAGAACCGTCTCGCATAGATCCATTGGGCTAACGGGACGTTTTCGTGTTAAAAGGAGACGAAGACAATAAGCAAGTTGGTGGTAGTTTTTGTTTCAGTATTGTGTCATGTGTCTGGTTAATATTGTGTAAGTCACACACCTTAAATAAACACAGCACAAAGTAATAAGATACATACGAAAACCGACAAGAGAGAAGTATAGACAACACTTCATCTACACTTCGTTGCTTGTTATCCATTCTCTTCGTAAACATTTGGTGTTGCTCGATTTATATTTACCTTTACATGGAAATCGAGTATTGCATTCTAAATTGAACACATCATTTAAGTCATTTCTTTTTGTTTAGCTCAACCGAGCACAAGGTGAGCTATTGTGATCACTCGCCGTCCGTCGTCCGTTCAAATCTTATTCTTTGAAACAACTGGACCGATTTCACAGGACGGTTCCCTATGTGGCCCTCATCAAAAATCGTTCAAGGAATTTGAATCTAACGAGAACTTTGGTTGCTGCAGCATCAGAAAAGGGTAACAATGCGTAATCTTTAAAATATCTTCTTGTACAGGTCCGATTTGAAAATTATTTTGCACACCTGTTCCATGGGAGACTCTATACCAAGATTGTTCAAACTATTCTCATCCGTTAAAAAGAATAGCTGCCAGGGGGCTGAGCTTGTTTTCTCTCATATGTATAAAGTGAAAACTGTCCCTGTTATATTGTCCAAAAGTACCGGCCAGATGAAAGGACATACTTCTCATTCCAGTTCACATGTTATTATTCCTCTTTCGCTCACCCGTCCAACCGCTCAAGCATGCATATAGTATATTATTTTTCAAAATGTATACATTTAGCCCTTTTTACTAGATTATAGTTTGCGTTGGACTTCTTGGTTATTAGAGTTAGTATTTGATCAGATATGAAATAGGTATCTGAGCATATGACTTATTTATAGTATTTGGTATATACATTTAGGTATATGTGTCGAAGAAACAGCTGCGACATATGAGTGGCATCACATGTAATAATTTTGGATACAATCAATATATGTGTTTGGGTTTATTCCAAGAGCATTTCTTAAAACAGACTTATCATCGTTGTCGCTGATAAGCTCGTTATATAATGAGCTGCCGGTTTTTAGCTCACCTGAGCACGCAGTGCTCAATGTGAGTAATTGTGATCGCCTTTTGTCCGGCGTGCGTCATCCGTCGTCCGTCAACATATTCTCCTCAGTAATCAGTGGGTCATTTTGGATGAAACTTCACAGAAAGCATCCTCTCAATGACCTCACCAGATTTCCATCAAATCTTTGGGATCCATCCAGAAATTTGTAGAAATGTTCCTTGTGTGACTTTTTATCAGATTCCTTAAAGCCATGCTGATTGGTCGAAAAACATGGCGGCCAGGGGGCATGACTAGTTTGCCTTGTATGGCTATAGTGAAAACTTCGCCTCCGAAAGTGTCCGGCCGATTTTAAAATAATTGTGAAGAGATGTTCCTAGGGTGACCCTCTATCAGATTCCTTCAAGCCATGTTGATTGGTCGAAAACTATGGCCGCCAGGGGCAGAGTTTATATGGCTATATAATGGGTAATAAGTAAAGGCTCGCTCACACACGCGACGCAGGTCCCGCGCATTGACAATGAATGGAAAATACTATCAATGCGTGGTTGTGCGCCCAACTTTTGCTAGGAAGCTATCGAGTTGACAACGAATGCAAAGCGTGTTGCTAGTGCGCTGTACATGGCGCACAGAACGCACAAGTTAAACAATCCAACGAATGCAAATCGTGTTGCTAGCGCACGGAACGGATGCACCATGCGCTCAACGCACAGCCAGCGAACGACAGCGGTCACGTGAGTGCCTATAATAAAAAGCAGCTGCTTGTCTTGCTTGCTGTTATATCAAAGTAGTACACCCACGAGTGCACAACTGAGCTTTTAAAGATTCCACCCAGAAAAAGAACCCGACGTCCCCGAACCAAAATAAGAAGACTTCTCTTGCTCCTGTTGCTGGTGGCCGCGGTCGTAAAGGCAGAGACAGAGGCAAAGACCTGCCCAGATTGGACCCTCGTGCTGTCGTCGAGGATGCTACACGCTATCCATCCTCATATTCCTTGAATCCCCTACTCACTCACGCAGGATCAGTGTCTGGGGTTTGGGTTTTATCAAGCTATGTTAAAGTCAAGGGTCAAGTTCACGTTGTCTATAATGTGTCTGTATAAAAGAGAACTTCATCGCTCTAGCCCTTTCATTTGGAGACCGAATTCCTCCATACCTCATACACTGGTTCATTGTAAAGTGAGCTTGGACGAGTTTCCGTACACTGATCTAGGTTAAAGGTCACCAGTGACAATAATATAATCTGTATGACTTTACATCTATTAAGGCTTATAAAGGACCGATAAAGAAATTGATTAATTGAATGGAATTAATTTACTGTTTTATATTATTCAAACGGATTCGTATATACTGGTCGTTTGATCCCCCAACCCCAGTGAACTATCCTTTATTATAAACTAGATTAAACATAGTGGAGTGTCTTGTGGGTTGAATTTGTGAATAAGAGTGGAAATAGTGAGACAAAATGATTATATTACGTTATGTTATTCATTCAAGAAAGTTTGTAGTACGGTTTTGTGAATTATGTAGTCAGCTTAGGCTATTATTTACCGCTGTTCTGCTACTTGGCTCGATTCATTCTCGGCTGTGGCAACATAACATATAGTACCTGTTATATAATGTGTGTGAGTACTTCTAGGGATGCTTACAAACCATCCGTTCATGTCATGCACTTTCTAGATCCTAGATATTCATTCGGCAATTGAATTCAACGTCATGGACTAGTAATTTTATAAGTTGATGACTCAAATTTAAAACCAGTTTACAGACTTGCATTTCTTTGGCTGATGACAATATTCACCTTATATACAGTTCAATGCAGACTGGTAAAACTACAATTGAAAGTGGGCGTTAAAACAAGTTTTCGCGCCAGGAACGACCAACATGTTATCGTAAATGATCGAAAAACAGTCCCGTGACGATTTTAGTGCAAACATTGAAAAGCATTTCCTCTGACAATACCGACCTGGGTTCTAATCAGTTTTGCAGACAAATTTCTTGCATTAGCTTTTACAAAAGCAAGTTCAATCCATTTTGTTTGGTCGAAGGACGTAGCCACCACATAGTAATATATGACTTATATTCAAGTTAATGATGATCACAAGCCTATCGTTTTTACTTAAGAGGTCTCGAATACTACTCTGAAAAAGGGTTCTATCAAGGGGACAAAGTCATACCAACCATAGTGTGTTTAAGTAATGCGATCTACAAACTGACTTTTAAAATAAAGATGACGACGCTAGTTACCTGTACATATGTTTTTCTGACAATCATAGAAGGGAATACCGTCGATCAGGGATTTTAACTGATGATTCCGGGATTGACAGTGTGTTGCCGGCTTAGATAACTGGGCTCAATCTCTTCTCAGGGAATTATTCTAATTTGATTTATGTTAGCCAAATGTATTTTAGTTGCATCGAGCAAAAATGGTTCATGTTTCATTCGCTTACAATTAAATTGACGAATTGATGCATCGATAACACCTTTAATACTCGACTACTTGCAGTAGAACAGATGTATCATATGAAAAAAGTACGCGTGTTCTACAATTGGTATATGTACCTTTAAACATATTCCTGATAGAAACGACATTTGGCTCCTCTGCACCAAATAACATTTTTAAATTAAGACTTTAAATTATCTAGGGGTATGCTTTGCTCATACTTATACTTTATTAGTTTACTCCACCGACTGGATGATATCAGATAAACGACCAGATGATACCCGAGAAGGAGAAATCTGTTTACCCAAAGTGGAACATGCGTATATAAATTGTAATGTTGATTGGTTTCAAAAGTATGTTAGTGATAGCATGGCTCTTCTTGGTAGAGTATTTGCAAAAATCAACCCCAGGACATTTGCGACCAGTGATCAAACACTGCACTGTTCGTCAACATGTCTAATAACCAGCGTCCATTTTTAGCTCACCTGAGCAAGGTGAGTTATTGTGATCCCCTTTTGTCCGGCGACCGTCGTTCGTCGTGCGTCAACTTCTTCTCCTCAGTAACCAGAGGGTCAATTGGGATGAAACTTCACAGAAAGCATCCTCTCAAAGACCTCACCAGATTTCCTTCAAATGTTTGAGATCCATGCATAATTCTGGTTTCCATGGCAACGAAATTCAAAATTCTTCTTTTCCCAAACTGGTTGGCAGATTTTCAAATAATTTTGTAGAAATGTTCCTTGGATGACCCTCTATCAGATTCCTTCAGGCCATGTTGATTGGTCGAAAAACATGGCCGCCAGGGGGGCGGCGCTATTTTGCATTATATGGCTATAGTGAAAACTTAAAAAATCTTCTTCTCCGAAAGTGTCAGGCCGATTTTAAAATAATATTGTAGAAATGCTCCTATGGTGACCCTTTATCAGATTCCTTCAAGCCAAGTTGATTGGTCGGAAACTATGGCCGCCAGGTTGCAGGGCTTATATGGCTAAAGTGAAAAAATAAATCAGGTTAGCGATCCAGGGCAATCGTGGCCGGATCTAACTCCGGATCGACAACTAATTATTTCCGATAGTTGAAAACGTAATTGTGACGTCCGTCATTAATCTTCCACTGACGGACTTTGCCTGTTAAGACATATAGTTATATATTAGAGATAGCCAGTTACCTGGTAATAATGTTGTGTTGGTGCGAGTCAGCCAGGAAACACATGGTAAAGTGAATTAGCTCCTATCACGCAATCTTTCGTGGTGCAGACAAAATTCAGGCTTCGAAAAAAGACAAGAAACTGCATAAATAAGGTTCAATTCGGGTTTAATGTTTTGCAATATAAATGATAAATATACAATGATTTCAAACAAACATCCGTCAATGTACATAAGCAGAGTTCTAGCTTGCAATGCTAGTAAGCAGTCAGATCCTGTATTCACCAAACATTCTATGCATCGGTTATTTGACGTACATGAGTACAATCTTTAACAAGTCTGTTTCAATAACTGGACAAGTATTCATGAACAAGTCGTCATACTTTATCAGGATTTGTTTGCAAACAGTACAGATCCAAATCACCTTGTGGATCCGTTCAGTTTCGTCAAGGTGTACGTATCTCGATAAGACTAGGTGTACGAGCTGATTTGAACGAACACTATTCATAAGTGTAAATGCGTTCATTTTGGCATGAACACGTTCATTGTATACGGATTTGATTTTAGTAAGGCTTTGCTTATTTCCAAAAAGAATGCAGGAACAACTCGGGTACGTAAAAATCTTGACTGAACCAGGATAATAAAGCCTGACAAAAGTAACGTTTCGACATCTACAAAACAAAGAAAATGTTGGACAGTTATTGTTTAAAAGTGCATATGTCTTATCTTAAGATTGATCTCTCGTTCTCGATTATTATGATAATTAGAATATTTGGTATATACAAGTTCTTTGCTGTAGATTTAAGTTATCACACATATACAGAAATAAAAGGTTATCTTAACATTTAAAAAAGCAATTAAAAGGGAAAGAAAAATAGAACTATTGAAAGGCGTATGCTACAGTTATTTATCAAAAATATTCCACATCATAGAATTTCTTTATTCTTTGTTTTTTGTTAGTACATACAATTACTAGTTGAAATAAGAAGAAAAATATATATGTTATCGATTGAAAAAAAATATATTGACCTTTCAATGACATGACCAATTACATCAAAGGCACAAATATAGGCATTTTGGCCAAAAACCTAAAACACAAAAAATAAATAAAATGAAAACTACAAATCATATTAAAGTTCATATATAACTTTATATATAGAATAGAAAAATATGAAAGAAAATATTTTAAGCTGTTTTTCAGGGTCGAAATGGTGTCACATTTTACCCTTGAAAAAGTTAAAATCATACAATTTTTCAAGAAATTTTCCATTCTACATAATAGAATTTTCTGTAATTGTCCATAAACACTGAACATGGTTAACTTTAATAAAAAATGCAAAAAAAAAAGGTAGGTCACCGTACTCCTAATCTGGTAAATCGACTTTTTCCTTGAAGCACAGCCTGTTTTTTAAGAAAAACTGCTATATTTCTAAGAAAACGCAAGGAAAAAGTCCCTTTACTCTAAAAGAAGTACGGTGACCTATATTTTTTGTTGCATGTTTTATTAAAGTGAACGATGTTTAGTGTCTATGGATAATTACAGAAAATTCTATTATGTAGAATTGAAAATTTCTATGATTTTAACTTTTTCGGGGGTAAAATGTGACACCATGTCTACCTTGAAAACCCGCTTAAAATATTCTTTTTCCTTTTTCTCTCAAAAATTCCTTTTTCATATTGATTTACATTCTATATATAAATTTATGTATGGAATTTAATATGATTTGAAGTTTTCATTTTAAATTTTTTGCGTGTTTTAGGTTTTTGGCCAAAATGCCTATATTTGTGCCTTTGATGAAATTGGTCATGTCATTGACAGGCCAATATTTTTTTTTAGATCAATTACAAATATATATTTTATCTTATTTCAACCAGTTATTGTATGTACTAATACAATACAAAGAATAAATAAATTCTATGGTTAGGATTTTTTTTTGTGAATAAACTGTAGCATACGCCTTTAAATGAAAGAAATTGAAATAACAAAAGTTAACTGACCAGCCTTTGCAAGCAACATTTTGAGCGGTGCTCGGCGTAAACCAGCTCTGCTTTGGCCGCCAATTTAACATAGTAGTTTTCTTTGCATGGATGCGCATGCAAGACCCAACATCCCAATACGTTGCCTACGTGGATAAAATAGCATGGTTACGAAGCACTTTATCTTTACATATTACAAAAACGCTAAGGTTAGCTTTCAACAGAACTTCAGTAACATATTAGCTCGATTACACAAATAAAATACACACGCCTATATCGTTTGCAAAGGCTAAATAGTATTTTCACCGGAAGAACATTGAATAAAAAATCAGTTTACAAACCAAACTGTAAAATTAACTAAACTAGTTAGCCCATGGTTCTTGTTTAACCTTAATTCCAGCTCATATACGATAATTAAGCAATCGAATTATGTTACAACCGTTGGAACAAAGATTCATAAAAAGAATTAATTCAACTCCTGACAGATTATTAAAATGGTAAATGAAAGTGGTTAACACAAGATGACATTTAATTTCATGTCACCTACATTAAAAATTACATGCCAATATAAAAACATGCTTTTCATAACTTTTAATTTTAATGATCGTCTAAAAACAAATGCGTGTTTATTTAATAATGATTGGCTCAAATCAACATGTTTGTCTTGATATACATAGACTTGGCCATGGAATCTTCTAGATGCAATGTTTTGGCAAATCAATTTATGAAATTAGGTAAAAGGGTAAAAGGATACATTACTATTATACAAGTATCATACCGTATCTAAACAACTACATACAACTAGAGTGGTTTAAATGTGCATATGTTGTCTTACCATACATTTGCAAAATAAATCATAATGTTACATTGTGTGTTTAACAGTACGCGTCAGGTGAAAAAAGAGTCTCATTGCAGCCCGTTTGAAGTCTTTGTTCATGATCCCTGGGTAAACAAACAAGTGCTAAGCTATGAATTGTGCACTTTACCATAACCACAGCGGCGCTACTGGGAATCGAACCCGGGACATCCGGTTCGTTATCCCCGACGCTAACCACTGGACATCTGCGGATTCCTCTTTAGTAGTTAAACATACGGTTATTGAAGTTTGCTGTGATCATGCTAGCTTTTCAGTAGAAGTTACTTTAATATATCCCTTTCATGTGAAGGCTTTGACAATAATGTGGGTTTCAGTTCTCTTTGTGTACTTTGTGCAATGCCCTTTTCACCATGTGAGGCTCAAACATGATTCCTGGCTATGTAATATTATCTAGTTTGGGTTCAGTAGACACTGAAACAGAAATAATTGTCGCGAAATCCAGCATGCTTTATAATCATTCAGTGAAATCCTATTCAAGTCAGTTAATGTGTTGTGAATTAAGCAAAGGACTAAATGAAAACACTTGTCATACATAAATCTACAACTCTATGACATTCATTGTTATATGTTAACAGTTATCACCTGGCGATATACATTGCGCGGATTAAATTGGCATATGCACTAAAAGGTATAATCATTTCCCACATACAAGAAAAACTGCATCACACATGGAGAAACGAGCTGAATCTACAATTGAAATATGCATTTTTGAATAGAATTGAATTTTGAATTTGACTTCTCGTTTTACTCTCAAAAAGTACTAAACTAAAATTTGCAATAATTCAATTTAAATGTTCATAAAGTAGGTGATAAATTATTTATTGAATTTTGATTGTGTTGATCAATTTTAATCAAGCAATAAAAACGTTTGTTCCAGTATTGTGTTTTCAAGTTTCAAAGATACTATAAAAAATTTAACATCAATTACAAATCTTTTCTAAAACAGTCTTAGAAATATTCCAATCCATTGAAAAGGCACTAGATATATTGCGTCTTTAAGCATTGTTTAAGTAAGGTATACGAATAATTGAATAAGATTAAATAATGATGTATGTCTGTTCATACACATGTATCAGTACCCCATCAGACATTTTCAGTTAACAGACAGATTGTACTAATAACAAGAACACATTAAGTCTTGAAATGTACCAATGCTCTAGATAGGGGCGTATTTCATGTTCTAAAATCCTTATCTCATCTCCAAACCCTATCATTGTCGCGATTACTCAAAAGAATAGTCTCAGTGATACGATCCTTAGAGTACCCACAACAGAGGGGGAATGAATACTCCTTTACTCAATATTTTCTAGGTTTCTGTGCACGAAACATTAAACGTCATCAAACAAATTTATAAGTATGTATTTCAATAACATGAAACAGACGACATTGATGGGACCAAAGTGTTCATAAAAATTAGCCGTCCCGCTAGAAAACCAACATTGTGGACTCTGCGTAAAGGATCGACCCGTATCAGCCTAGGCATGCCGCGCAGGCTTACATGGATAGACACTTTTCGCCTCATGTGGATTTTCTGTTTCAGGAACCCTTACTCTATCCCCCTGGGAATGTGTCGGCCCGGATCAGTCTGCGCGATCTGCGCAGGCTGATCTGAGTCGATATATTACGCATAGGCCATAATGTTGGTTTTCTCGCGGGACGGCTCAAATGATGTAACTGCTGGCAAATCTGACAAGTCATGACAGATGAATGGGGTCTGGTGATGTTTGGGACATGGTGCCTCTCCGAATTGCCATCGATTAAAGTTACCATTGGCGTTAAGCTATTCAGGCTACACTATCATAGTTTGTGTCACAAAATATATGCATGTATATATAATACATAGGCGAACAGTAAAGACTGATCAGACCGCACATAAGCATGCTCACCAAAGTCTTCACTGAAAGCAGATGCAAGCAGGACCCTAATCTTCAGGCGTGACTAGAATATATGACCCACGGCAAAAAAAAAAAAATGCTTTTATATCTAACTGTGAATGCTATTGTATGGCAACTGCTGCTACAGGAAGCCTGCGGCAAGACGAACTGACCACCATGATATAACGAAATGGCGTTTAACTCCATGTCAAAATGTCACCAATTCATCGTCAATGAAGATGCAAACTAATCTTCGCATTTATTTAGTATTTAATTGAACATTTGATTATAGAAGTTCTTGTATTGAACCGTTTAACGACGTTTCCGATGTAATTCATCCATGTCTCTGCAATTGGGAGTGCTTACAGATTTCCCATCATAAAGAAATCTTACGAAATATCCAAACATCCGTCTTATTCCTTTCGTACAATATAAATAACGCTTATCAACATGACTAACTGTTGTCAATTGTCACAGAAGAGGCTAGTCATGACTTCAGCCAATGATTTCTGGAATGAAAAATTAGGAGATTTTCAATTTAACGGCAATTGTGATCACAAAGGACGCATGTTCTTGTGTTTTCGGACCCTTGGTAACAAACGTTCTAATCTAGACTTGCTTGACAATTTTGTGAAAAGTAAAGATTATCTGAGCAATCTGATCATGATCCTCATTATTTGGCAAATACCCGAAGGTCGTATATCATGTGACATGGCATATGTGTCGACTGAACTTCCATGAACATTGCTATTAAATGTACCATATGGAAATTAAAATTAGTTGTCATTTTATTGGTTTCCGTCGAGAACATACGTTTTTCAGCGGCTATGCTAGAAATATAAACAAAACATAATGTGTCCCTACAACTTTAATATCACTCGCACATGTAAAACAAAACAATAAAATGGAGTCTTGTATATTTTATAACTTTCGTATAACTAACTAGAATGGAGTGCTCCCTGGACCTCGTGTGTCACCTGCCAGGTCTTTGTCAGAACATTTTAATTTTTGACAAAAAAGGGGCAATAACTCTGAGATATATATATTTTTTGGATTATCCCCTTTTATGCACCCATCACAAAGATTGATATAAACATTTGTCAGAAGTTTCAATCCAATCCTTTGAGTAGAAAAAGTTATTTGAAAACGTGACGAAAAAGTGTGACGACAGACAGACGCCGGACAAAAAAAAGTAATCCCTAAGTGCCTACCATGCTACGCAGGTGACACAGAAAGCAGGCAAGGTAGACCAAGACTATGCCCCCGTCTGGTGTGTGCATCTTCTTGATCTCCAGCGGTCGCAGATTGTTTTAAAAGTCAAGAAGAGAGGAATAAAAGTCGATGCTTTCACTTTCACTCTCTTCCAGAAACAATATTGAAAACCCATGACTTGTTGAGTAAGGCACAGATCTGCGTTCAATAGACAATAACACTGTAACATGAACCCCTTTCCACATACATACGCTTGTTGTCGTCTCTTTAAAATATCGTGACCGAATGCGCTTTATCACCTTTTTCTTTTTTTTCAATAATAATCACTTATTGAGATTTTCCATAATTGTGCCTAGATGTTCTCAAAGTCGTCTGCTGTATATTTTCTGTATCTGGGAAAGGATTCAACATGAAATATCTCATAACGTTTTATAGTAATGTAAACGATCTTGTTGTGTTTAATGTTACAGTGTCAATGCATTTGAATGTAGATGTTTAACTATGATCTATAAGTAACGTCTGTTTACTCTGCTGCACTGTTAGATATGAGCCGTTCCGTGAGAAAACCAACATTATGGCCTCTGCTTAATGTATCGACCTAGATTAGCCTGCGCAAGCTAATTTACGCCGACATATTCCGTCTCAGGGGGGATAGAGTTATAGAGTAATGATTCCTGAAACAAAATAATTAACAGAAGGCGAAACGTGTCTGTCCGGGTCAGCCTGCACGGCATACTTAGTCTGATCTGAGTCGATACTTTACGCAGTCAACAATGTTGGTTTTCTCGCGGGACGGCTCATATCAATATATTTGCGTAATGTATCGACCAGATCAGCCTGCGCTGTCCGCGCAGACTGATCCGGCCGATACATTCCGTCTAAGGGGGGTAGATAGAGTAGTGATTCCTGAAACAGAAAATCCACAGGAGGCGAAACGTGTCTGTCCGGGTCAGCCTGCACGGCATGCTTAGTCTGATCTGGGTCGATACTTTACGCAGTCAACAATGTTGGTTTTCTCGTGGGACGGCTCATATATTATCACCACTATCAAAACAGGTAATAACCAAGGTGCATACTATGGGAGGAATATAACCAATATTTTAAGGTCGTATATCCAACTAACGTTTTTTTGTTGGTTATAAGTGTGTAATTCATTATATACTACACTCATTTATTTGATTTATCATTTCGTTTATCGATAGTTGTTCCTCGGCTTATGTATTGCTTGTTTTCCTAAGGCAACATTAGACACACACAACGAATTTTTTATATATATCTACATCTCTGGAGTATATTGATAAACAATTGATCTTTAATGTATCTGAATATACATTTGTGTGTAAAGTTAATTATGTAAATATAAGAACATCTGTTGCCAAAGCAGCTGAGACCGTATTATGTCCTTCAGCATCTGTTTTCAATGAAAAAGCTACGTACTTTGATTCTTATATGCATGGTCCCTAATTAACGATAAATATATTTCTATTTCAGTATAAATTGTCCACTTCCACGATTCGCACAGATGCTATGCGATTATTGCCAATAGTGCATTTTTATCTCAAAACTTGAGAATAAAAATACAGTAAATTCAATGGTTTACGTCATATATTCCGAATGAAATCCAATGAGCTTAATGGAGACTTCTTTTCACGACACCTGTATCACAAATAGAGTAACATATGGGGCTACACTTCTTGCTTTGTCCTCTTCTCTTCACAGTGAAAGCTTTGATAAGACTATGCGAATATACCAGAACATATTAGCCTTTATTGTACACACGCACACTAACACACCTGTTTGCATGCTAATTGATGCATAAACTCCAAGGTATATTTGAAAGTCAATGAACTCGCTTACATGTAAATAAATAGGACATATTTAACCTGCAGCCGACATATTTTAAAAGCATCGTAGCAAAAGGTGAAATTTCTCATTATGAGCAAATTTCTCCTTTTGGGACAATATTTTCAACTTTTTCAATAAACGTTCTTTAAAGAAAGAAACCACCTTAAGTTAATTTAAATAAAACGTTCGGGCTGGTCCTCGTTCTAAATGCTTTGTCTAAAAGATGTCTTAATATGAACATTAATCAAGTGAGGGGAAAATACACTTCTCAGCATTCCATCCTATCAATGAATATATTAGGTTAAGGCGATGTTTGCTCGTCAAACTTTTGAAAGAGGTTATAATTGCATCATTTGATTCCTTTAACTGAGCAAGAGTGTTATTAAGACAAGATAGACACATTGTGCATGGAAACATAGACTTTAAAATTGATGACAAAATGACCATCGTTACAGGAAACCATCGTTACAGGAATGAAATACATTAGAAAGGTTGTGAAGACCAAACAAACCTATGTTCCTCCAAGCATTCTAATAATGGTCGAATGTGTTCACCTTTAAGTCACTTTATAATTAGTATACCAAGTTTTCTTGAGTTAATCCAAACTACAAGAAAGCTTTTAACGTGTACGTTCTGATCCTATTGGTTTCAACATATTCGAATGTAGATTTCCCTGTTACTTGTCTCATAAATAAGGATAACGACTTGGCAAAATCGATCTTTGGGACTTTCCGATAAAGAAAGATTTGATCTGATATAGGCCTTAATAGATTTAAAAGGTATTTCTCTCGCTATATTCACTTGAACCATGTGTTGTGCTTCTTAAAAATATTGCGAGAACCCAAAACATATGATTTCAATGTAAAATAATCATTTCATAGCAAATAGCATTCAGAGTTTTGGAATCGCATTGGTCGCTTGAAAACCTTTGAATGTCAATTTTACCATGATGTAACTCACTAATGGTTTCTAACAACTCTGCATATGATATTATTTATATACGAAAATCAACAATCGGGACTTTATCACTAGGGCAAATCCATATCACCGTGGATCTCCGCGCAGTCTGATCTGGATCTACCCTGGTCGCCATATATCCGTGCAAGTGTCTTGGAAAACTTTGGAGAACGCTTATGACTAATAACAGAATATACATGTATATGTATATATAAGCCGTTATACGAGAAAACTAACATTGTGGACTCTGCGTAAAGTATCGACCCGGATCAGTTTAAGCATTCCGCACAGGCTGATATGTGTCCAAACTGTTGGTTTTCTCGTGGAACGGCTCATATATTTTGAACGCAACTCCAATAAAAGTCAAAACCTCTGAATGTCGATGTTCGTGTGATGTGGCTCCTGTACATTATACTGTTGATGACTATCACGATTTAATTCCAATGATTGTTGAATGATAATTCTGGCGAAGTAAGCACTAATACATTTATTGGTCCATGTTTCGGTGTACACATCAATAATAAAATTTCCTTCAAACATCTTACAGCGATTATATTTTGTGGAACACCTATCTCACTTTCCATTAAGTTTATCATTATCAATTCTACACTTTACATTAAGCGAAGCGATTATACTAAGCATCCGTGGCATAGAAGTTTGTAGAGGACGAATGGAAATACTCCTGGAATAACAGCTCTAGATAAGGTGCACATTTTATGAATTATTAGTTGACCTTTAACCCCTAGGTGGTGTCATTCAAATTAATCATCTCACTGAGACGATTGTTTTGGACGACCACACTATGTTGTTTTAGAGAGACAATGTCGGGAAAACACGTTTACTTCCCCTTATCTAGACCTTCCGCAAAAGTAATATCTTTCCTCTTTACTAAACATCTCGTAAATGTATCTATATCACTTAAGCTGAAGAATTCAATCTCTTCTTCTCATCAGCCATATCTGGCTCGCTCTGCGTGTTCCTTCTGGATTTGGTCAGCTTAGTCATTTCCGTCCCCCCATTTTGAGAGTAAGAAGCTTTCAGTTCGTTTACAGGACGTTTTATCAATAACTGGAAAGTTTTCATAAGCACTTTTCTAAACTTGCGTCCCACCGCGGTATAGATGAGAAAGTTAACAGACGAATTGAGCACAAATAAAGTATTGCTAATACATAGCCACCGTAACATCACCTCTGAGTCTAGAAATTGGAACTGGGCAATAAGCCCAGGGCTCTGGCAAAAGATAAACACTACCACGATCAATACAAGCACGAGACTCATATTAGCTTCACTGTTTTCTTGTATGTTTGACACTGCCCTACGCTTGCTCATTTTCATGAGTTCTATGATGAGAAGCGTGTTTAAAACAGCCAGTAACACCAGTGGGACAATGTAAATTAAAAACATGTAAAGCCAGACCATATAAATCTGTTCGAAAAAGAAAGACTTGCCAAAGTTGGTCGTAATGACGGTGTAACATTCGTTGGTAGTATTTTTACAAGCGTCGTAGGACGTTGCAAAGCATCTCGGGATATTGTATAGAATTGAAAGCACGCAAATGATCCCGATCAAAATGTAAGCGTTTTTTTTGTTACAGACCTTAACAGATCTAAATGGATAACATATTGCAATAAAGCGTTCCACTGATACGGCTACCGTAGTCCACACGTTTATCATTTGTAGTGTCATCACGAAGTAATTGATAGGCATGTACATGTGGGGATAAACGACGTCCGTAAACCGCCACATTTTTGGGTTGAGTTGCGTAATTGAAAGCACTGATAAACCAAACACTGCACCAACTATGATCCCGGTATCTGTCACAACAAGCGTCCGGAGGAAGTAGATTGTTGTAGATTTCATTTCCCGCCGAAATAGGACAATGATTGTCAGATTGTTACCGATAAATCCCACAATTCCCAATATTGGAATCACAATTCCCCAGAATACAAACATTAGCTGCATGGCACTTCCATTATCTTGTAGATAGTCCTTTCCGTAGGTCAAATTGACCTTCAGGTTTAGTTCGTGAATCGGCATCTTTAATGTCGGTTTCGAATTCTCATATGAATCGAGTAGGTTATATCAGAATAACATCTTTGTCCGGCATCCTAAAAAGAGAAATAGAACCCATGTTTATCAATATAAATGTAACCTTTTGGGGTTTGAATCATTATTTAAAACAAGAGCGCCGCAAGCGAACGCCAAAGATCGTCTGCTTTGGTCGAAAAAGGGACATTACTGAATAATTATTAAAGCCAGAGTTATGTGACTTAGTATATACATGTGTATTGTTCCTATGAAGATGTGTACCAAGTTTCATTTGAAAAGGTTGAACGATATTTGAGTTATGAGGTTAGAATAATGTTTTGTGACGACGTCAAGGGTATAACAATACCCCGACTTTTTTGTCTTCGAAAAACAGACGAGCTAAAAACATGGGTGATCATCAATTCAAGAAAGTGTTTTCCTGTACCCGTGTTTACGTTCGTCAAATTAATTTTCTTATATTGTGCATAGGCATTTATAAACACTAGGTTCACAACAACCAGTATATCAACTCCTTCTTATAAAAATATACACAAGCTGACAGAAAGTTTCTAACAATAGTATGTATGTAAGAAGTATGTGAACACTTTATATCTTGATCTCTTCTTTTAACAAAAGCCACTTTCTACCTTTTCGACGGCTCATATAACTTGAGGCCGTATACATAGTAAATTTCTCTAAGTCTATAACTGCATGTAAGTTTACCAGATTTCACGACTCAATCCTTACTAAAAGGTAACCCGAACAAACAACAACAACTTCAATTTAAAATCCAGTTCATGGAATTAATTCCACCTTACCAATTAAGAGCATGCGTTTCATTTTTTTCAAAATGACAGCGTAATCAAACTTGAACGTTGAATTGTGATATCCTAATCTGTATTATAAATTTTATGTCAAAATGTAATTCGAGTTCAAACAAGTTAAAACTGAAACATGTTTGTAGACAGTTGTGTCAACAGTCGTATTATTTCATCATCTATTGGTTTAGTCTGTGTGTATTCCGAACTGTAGATCGATTGATTGCTGATTTTTTATTTTATTTTTGCTTATTTAGAAATTATAACTAATTAAGATTGTTCTGTTAGTCAAACAAGACTGAGACTGCCTTAAGATGTATCTGAACATGAGGAATTTTCTATTGAAATTAACCATTTTAGCGACGAAACCTTCTTTTTTCTTAAGTCGAATACTTTGCCATTGATTATTCAATTGATTGATTACTCAATATAAAGAAATCCCCTCTTGAAGATTTTTTTCAAGTACGTATCTTATTAAAACTTAAGAACTGTTCGTGGAAAAGTGGCCACGCTACCTTTCTACGTGTGCAGGTATAACGTTACTTTTACTTTGAGTTAAGTCATTGAAGCTACACTTTTAGCAGTTTTGGGGAAATTGAATAGAGATATTCATCACATGTTTACCAAAGGTGCGCGCTCAGGTGAGACTATAAGTATGAACAGGTTCGTATGAGGGTTCACTGTTCGTATATCCAGAAAGACTCATTTTCTCCTGTTGCAACGTATTTTTTATCTTATCTAAGGGTCTTAAGCAAACTTTGTCAATGCTTTCTTTTTAATCGTTACATGTAATCAACTTGAGTGATCTTTCACTTAAAACAAACATAAACGTTTATGTGTTCATACTTGAAACGAAACAAAATATTCAAAGGGTGACAGTCACATTTATGTCAACAGTGTACTTCATTTGGATCACATTTCAAATAGCACTGTTAAATATCATGAGAAATTGACGGTAGATCATTATAAATTAAATAAAGTATAAAAAGCATATGTCCAAAACAGCTACACTAGATTCAATATGATCCTTCCTTTGAAAGAGCATTGTTCCATTGTTTATCTCATGTGTCACTTATGTTCAATCTTAAAGAAAGCAAGCCTCCAGAGAATTAGTTTGTATAAATCCAATGTTATATTATCGTTTCTTAGAAAGACATATTCAAAAGGGACATATTTAGAACATCGAGGGGAAAGAATGTAGAAGGTTACTAAATTAAATAAAAACTAGAATGGAGTGCTCCCCGGAGCACGTGTGTCACCTGCCGGGGCCTTGTCAGAAAATTTTAATTTTTGACAGAAAAGGGGCAATAACTCCGATATAAAAATATTTGTATTATCCCCCTTTTGTGAACACATGACAAAGATTGATATAAACATTTGTCAGGAATTTCAATCCAATCCTTTGAGTAGAAAAAAAAGTAATTTGAAAAAGTAATTTGAAAATTTAAATTTTTGACAGAAAAGGGGCAATAACTCTGATGTAAAAATATTTGGATTATCCCCCTTTTGTGAACCAATCACACACATTGATATAAACATTTGTCAGAAGTTTCAATGTAATCCTTTGAGTAGAAAAAAAGTGATTTGAAAACGTGACGAAAAAGTGTGACGACAGACAGACAGACGCCGGACAAAAAAAAAGTAATCCCTAAGTGCCTACCATGCTATGCAGGTGACACAAAAAGGCTTAGGGTTGTGTACACGATCGCGAATCAAAAGATACACGTCGGAACAATTGAATCCCAGCTGGTTCCGGATATACACATTGTAACAGTCGAACTTTACTCGCTTTCTTCCGGAAATACACATCGGAACAATCGGATCCCAATCGGTTATTTGCGGAAATACACACAGTAACAATCGGACCCAAATCGGTTATTTCCGGAAATATACATTGGGAATAGTGACCGGCCTTAATTAACATAAATATGCAAATCAGATTGCTGGTTCAAGGTTATATTCTTCATAATGATGAGACCGATGTTGGATAGTTTTAACCAATTCAACCATATGACTACCAGAAGTATGCGCATATTCTCTAACACATTTCGAGTTCTAAATTGCAAGTACAAGGAGACTAGCCGAAGTTGTCCGATTGAGGTAATATAAGAATTTGAGTCATTGCTGAGGTTGTGAATATGCATAGGTTCATCTTAGACTTCTCAAATGTTGCTTTTACGTAATTATTTCAAACATGCAGACGTATTTGACTGATCTGCAGCAGACGAATATAAACAATCAATACTTTAATAACGACTTGCATTTATACTTTTTGTTATAGATAGTGTCCATAGTGTTGCCTTCACGTTTAAAGAAATCGTCAGGTGCATAATTTGTGTGCGGGGAAAGGGCTTATAAAACAAAACACATATTATACAATTAATTCACACGAAGAACGAGAACACTTAGGTCATAAACCAATCTGTTGACAGCAATAAGTCATGTTGACGAATAACTGAATTCATAAATTCACCAATGACCTCTACTTGCATTAACGCCCCTTTTCTTGTTCAACACACGATTAACTGCCTCTGGACTTGTAAATTCGTGTACATATTGTCAATCTTTTACTTTGTCTCAATGATCAGACTTCTTTTTAAAAAGACCAATACATGTTTTGAGTGTGAATATATTAAAATATAATACAAGGTTATTGTATAAACTCAAATGAAATGTAGTTGCCTTTTTCACTTTAAATGCGTGTAACCGTTTGTGCATAATGCGGGTCTTATACATTGCCTATATGACCATACTTCATAAATGTTTTGATTAGGAAGGGTTTAACAGAGACTATGCGGTAATAGTTTAAAAAAGACTGTAGGTAATAGTTTAAAAAATAGACCATACGGTAATAGTTTAAACAAGAGGGCCATGATGGCCCTGGATCGCTCACCTTAATTACACAATGTACTGCAATGCAAAACACATCAAGACAATTATTCTGAATGCAACCTCCACAGTGTTAACAAGATTTTCCTTCATTTGGCCTAGTGATCTATATTTTTTTACCTGATATGACCCATATTCCAACATGGATTCCAACATGGACTAGATATCATCAAGACAACCTTGTGACAAATTTTCAACTTGCTCAAAGTAAAAATGCGGCCTCCGGAGTTTGAACAATATTTTCCTTTATTGACCTTGTTTCTGACCAAATATGACCCATATTCGAACTTGACCTAGATATAATTCAGACAAACATACTGACCAAATTTCAAGCTGCTGAAGCAAAAAATGCGGCATCCAAAGTGTTAACAAGATTTTCCTTCAATTTGACCTAGTGACCTAGTTTTTGACCCTACATGATCCATATTCGAATCTGGCTTAGATATCATTTAGATAAACATTCTCATTAAATGTCAAGCTGCTGTAGCAAAAATGCGTCTTCTACAGATTTAACAAGATGTTCCTTCAATTTGGCCTAGTGACCTAGTTTCTGACCCAATATGACCCATATTCGGAATTGACCTAGATATCTATAAGACAAACATTCTGACAAAATTTCAAACTTCTGAAGCAAACAATGCGGCCTCTAGAGTGTTAACAAGATTTTCCTTCAATTTGACCTAGTGACCTATTTTTTGACCCAACATGGCCCTTGATCGAACTTGACTTACATATCATCAAGAAAAACATTCTGATAATGTTTCATCATGCTCAAGTTAAAAATGCAGTATGAAGAGTGTTAACAAGATTACCTTTCAATTTGGCCTAGCGACCTAGTTTTTATTCCATATTCGGACTTGGCCTAGATATCATTTAGACAAACATTCTGACCAAATTTCAAGCTGCTGAAGCAAAGCATGCGGCTTCTACAGAGTTAACAAGATTTTGCCTAAATTTGGCCTAGTGACCTTGTTTCTGACCCAATATGACCCATATTTTAAACTTGACCTAGATATCTTTAAGACAAACATTCTGACAAAATTTCAACATGCTCACGTTAAAAATGTGGCCTCTACAGTCTTAACAAGATTACCCTTCAAAATGGCCTAATGACCTAGTTTCTGACCCAATATGACCCATATTCAAACTTGACCTAGATATTTTTCAGACAAACATTCTGACACAATTTCAAACTGCTGAAGCAAAAATTGCGGCCTCTGGAGTGTTAACAAGATTTTCCTTCAATTTGACCTAGTGACCTACTTTTTAACCCGACATGACCCATGTTCGAACTTGACCTACATATCATCAAGACAAACATTCTGATAAAGTTTCAACATGCTCAAATTGAAAATGTGGCCTCCAGAGTGTTAACAAGATTTCGCTTCAATTTGACCTAGTGACCTCGTTTTTGACCTCATATGGCCCAGTTTCGAACTTGTCCAAGATTTTATGGAGATGAATGTTCTGATACACGAGTGTTAACAAGCTGAAATGTTGACGACGCACGACGCACGACGCACGACGGACGGACGCCGGACAAACTGTGATCACAATAGCTCACCGTGCACTTCGTGCATAGGTGAGCTAAAAAGACTATAAGAAAATAATATAAAAAAGACTATACGGTAATAGTTTAAACAAGAACAATCTTTAGAAAAGATGAACGGCGATCAATATGAGAAAACACTAAGAAATGGAACATGCGCATATTATTTGACTTGAATATCAGAAAGGTTTTGCTAATAATCAAAACAATCAGTAATTTTCCATGAAATATAAAATGTGCATAATAATGTTGTATATCTAAGAATTCGACAAGTCCTTGAATTGGTAATGCTTTATAATCGTGAACCAGTTGGAACATTGTTCTTTAAAAGATATAGAACCGGTAATATAGTGTAGCTTGCGCGTGTTTTGTTTTATCTCTTTTTCTTTTTAGAACCACGTGTCAACCAAAATGATGTAAACTCTCAGAAAGTATCAAATAGTAAACGGAAACGATGGAATCAACTTGTTTATATCTTAATCCCAGTATCAACTACTAAATCATAACAATAATCTATGTGTACAGGCTAATCGGCCATCTCCATCCAGCTTCAGTTTCTATAAATAGATTATCAAGGCTGAAAATACGCCACATGACTTGAGATAACGCGAGGCTCCCAAGAGGAGTATAAGTTTCAATTGACGATAAATAACTGAAAACTTATCATGTTTAAAAAATAATCAATATTTTGCTCTTAAATATTATATTTCATACATTTTCACTGATTTTTTCACAGAAATTTATTTCTTAAGGAAAACAATTAAAAGTTAGTATGCAGAACATTTCATTTTAAAACTTCACCTTATTAGTGCCTCTCGTAGGATCGCTAACTTAACTATGAACCAATCAAAACGTTTCATTTCCTTTATTTCTTCGACATAATTCATTTAATACAACATTTCATTAGTCTCCAATCTAGATTATTTGTTTAACATCTAGATCAAAACTGAGGTTAAATAGCTATCGCCGAAAAAGACTTTACGGTAATAGTATAAACTCATGTGAGATCTATATGAATTTTACTTGTTGAGTGAGTTAGCATGTAATCTATTTACGATACGTCTGTACACTTGTGGGGACATACGTGAAGGTCAGAAACAGGCATGCACAGGAAAAGTGCATTCGCCTAGACTGCGCCTCCATCGTGTCTTCTCTGTTCAGCATCAAGTTGTTTGGATAAAGCTTGTTAATTGTTTAACAGACAAATCATGCTCAGATTAGTTGTGCCGCGTCAAACGAAAACACATCTTCGGAGGTATATAAATTTATTGAATTATGACAGAATTGGAAAGAAGGTTGTGCGGTAACATCGGTTCTCCTGTGGCTTCCTGTGGCTTCCATTGTGTTTGTAGGTCTATATTTCTAACAAGAGTAGCAGCTAGAAAAAAGAGATTATTTTTCACTATTTGGTATTTCATATATATTGAAATCAAAGGCCGTTCTTTGGAAAGAACACAGTTTTATGGTCTCCGTCATTCTGTAAGACATTGTTTATTGAATTGTTTCCGTACTGATCTAGACAGTTTTCCGTCAGTCATTTCGTTCCGACCTTGATAATATCGTGTAAGTCTTTGTATCTGCCCTTTTAAATATTTTGTTTGATGTATAATGTTGGTCATGCCACCAGTCGAACTTAAAATGGTTAAATACAAGTTGAGCCAAACCATTCGAAAACCGACCTTCGGAGATTCTGAAATGAATGCTAGTTTCATCTTTGAATTGTCGGATTGGGTCATAACTGTTCTCTACGACAATTTAGCGCAAAGGGAAGATCCTTATCCGACTGCAGGGAGCCGCAAGCTGATCTGGATCTTCACGAATGACAATGACCAGAATGTCGGTGTTATCATGACGCGAGTCACTTGTCAACGACAAATCGTCTTCAACATCAATCTGCGTAATGTATCGACCCAGATCAGTCCGCGCAGGCTAATCCGGGCCGACACATTCCGTCTCAGGGGAATAGATATATAGAGTAATGATTCCTGAAACAGAAAATCCACAGGAGGCTAACATTGCCTGTCCGAGTTAGCCTGCGCGGCATGCTTAGGCTTACGCAGCGTCCATAATGTTGGTTTTCTTATGGAACGGCCCTTGTGTTGCCTATTTATTATTCAATTATTCACCCTGGGGAATGCATTCATCTTCACGCTACGCAGTATTAGGTGTTACCCTAACAGTTGTTAGCTGATAATCTACACGTTGAACAATTTGTTAGACGAGAACTTACACAATGACCGGTATTATTAGACATCTTGTTCAGATTACGGCTAACACTATAAATTACCTAACGACTACCCTGCTAGGTAAATATGAATATGACTTGTTATGACCTTAACAATGTCGTCTGCTTTACACGTCAGAGTGCAAAATGTAACATCTGTATAAATAAATTATCGTATATATTTTACAACAAGCTGAAAAAGTTGGGGAATTCACAAATCGCTCGTTTGAAGTAATTTCTCTTTTTCCCAATTTTCTTTCAGAAGTCTGTATTGTTTTTGAGACATATTTTCTCGTCTGTATGACTGGCAGAGGTAAACTGATCTCAAACCACGAAGTATGTGTATAACTCACACACAAATCAAATGTAGTCTGACACATTCTTGTGTCAACGTGGTCCATGAACATATCGATGGCTTGGCGTGAAACGGTTGTAACTAAAAACCTATTTTGAAAACCCTGGTTTAGGCGCCATTTTGACCCTTTTGTAAACAATGCAAATTTAGGTGCCATTGCTCAGAACGATCAATGGCACCTAAATTTCCATTGTTTACCAAGAAATAAATATTTAACGTTTATAAAGACATTATGTCGAGGTGATTAACCTTGGTAAAAAAATACCAATTTTAGTTACAACCGTTTCACGCCAAGCCCTCGATATGTCAAACACACTGTGGCATAAATCATTGACTGATATTCATAAAACATACGTTCGCTGGTGTTACTTGTCTGGACTGTAGAAATCGAAATATTTATACTGCATGACAAGTTTCTTTTTAAATTCCGTTTAACTTTGTTCTGTTGGTTTCATTACGAACGAGAGGTTAAAATTCCTCAAGAAACCCATTGCTTGATACGCCTACAGAAAAGAAGAATACTCTTTTCAACGTGAGCAATTTCTATACAGTTAGTATAGTAATAGAACAGCTTTAGACCACCTGTATTCTCTTATGAGCTACATTTCTGAGACGACAATAAAACATATCTGAAGCTTCGTATATATATCATGTTCTTTACATACATTCTGAAAACCAAGATAAAGTAGGGGACACACAGTGTATTTCATGTATTGTAACAAATTTACCGGAGGTCTATATTATCAAGAAATGTATTGACTTGACTTGGTGAAAACAAATATAAAAGTAATAAATTAAATGGAACAAAAAACATTGTGATGTTTTTTATCAATATCTGTTGCTGTTACGCTGAAAAGTCGTTTGCTCCTGGATAAGTTTAAGTTTTGCAATGATAGGTTTAATACTACAGTCCCTTTTTACCACAATCAATCATATAAAACGTGACTTACTTTCATTGTATCGACGTTTCAAACACTCGAGACTATTACACAAAACTGTCTTTTCTAGCAAAGGCAACAATTGCAACAAAACTCCCCCACTTTTTCTTACATGATTATCCGAAAATACAAATCAGGCATTCACAACTAACGTAATCCAGGATGCGTTGTGACATAATATATGTATACATCAGTTAATAAATGAATGGCCGCGCAGTGTGACTGAACGAAATCTAAAATGGAAATTAACACTGAATGTATACATTTTCTAACAGCTGACAGCTTCCGCCTACAAAACTAAATTACAGTTTTAGCTCGTCTGTTTTTCGTAGGAAATGAGTCGGGGGATTGTGATTCCCTTGGCGTTGTTGTCTGCTGCGTCTTCTGCGTTGTCACAAAACGTTAACCTTACATCAAAACTCAAAAACCTTCTAACATTTTATAATGAAACCTGGTTTACATGGTCCTAGGAATTATACGCTTTTTTTTCTAAGTCGAAAAAGCGGCATTACTGAATAATTATTAAAGCCCGGAGTTATGTGACTTGGTATAAACATGTTTATTGTTCATTGTAACATGTGTATTGTTCATTGTAACATTCATTGTAACATGTGTATTGTTCATTGTAACATGTGTATCAAATTTCAATTAAAAATGGTGAACAGTGTTTGAGTTATGAGGTAAGGTTAAAGTTGTGTGACGACGCAGACGCTGATGTATTCGCAGACAACGTTGTCATCTGGAATTACGACACCTCGACTTTTTTTCTTCGAAAATCAGACGAGCTTAACCCTTTCCCTCATACAATTCTGCAGCAGACGACTTTGAACATATTTTGTCAAAATATAGAAAATCTCTATAATTGAATGGATAACTAAAAGTGGAAAACATTGTGGCAAAAGTAGAAATTGCACGTTTTGTGCAATTTCTTCTTTTGTCACTATGTTTTCAAAAAGCCGTCTGCTGCAGAGGCGTCAGAAAGCGTCTATATGAGGGAAAGGGTTAAGTAACAAATGGTCATGTCACAAGAAAATTGACCTTCAACACATTGCGAACCACAACAACACTCGTCACCAGCCTCCCTCTACGCACCATCTGATCATGGTTCCGCCTTCAATCATTCAAGCAACCCAGACACAAGTAATTATTCGGTCTAATATTAATCAATGTGTGGGCTCCTAAAGTAAAATTACGTATGGGTAATATTTGTTATAAATTGGGGGTTTAACGTGGTTTTCAACATTTGTTCAGCCATATTCCGTTTCCTGGCGCCCTCACACCGGTACTCTACATAACAGTCCTTCCAAGCAATAAGCTGCTTTTCCACATAGACTGATAACCCAAGTGTGAAAAAAAATATGACGTTTGTGGCATTGCTTTTTGATGCACGTCGGATTTAACGCTGGCCGAGCTTGGGCGCGAACTCACAACTCCTGTATTGACAGCCCGCGGTCGCTACCGAATGAGCTACCAGGGCTCGGTAGATTAACGTATGATGTTACTAACACTCTATAGAGGATGCATTTGATTATAATTACATAAATTATCGTTTCAATTATGATAGATAAGATTACAAACCAAGTGGTTACAGACGAGTCTTTATCCCACAATATATACCTCATATCTTTATTCACCCTAAATCCCAAAATAATCGTCAGGTGAAACTATTCTTCGTGATTTTATAATATTCATAAGTGTTACTCAAAACAAATTGCAAACATGTAGATGAATCCTTTACCACATACAGGTGACTTTGAAACTATAGGCAACAGTATGGAAAACTTCTATAAATAAAAATGTAACTATTGAATGCAGTTGAAAAGTGGAAAACATTGTGAGAAGAGGAGAAATTGCGAGTTTGGAGCAATTTCTCCGTTTGCCACAATGTTTACAAAAGTCGTCTACTGCATAGTCGTCAGAGAACGACTATAAGTTGGAAACGTTTAAGCACCCACTATACGGGCTTTGGAAGTCAAATACGGGTTAAGGGAATATAATATAAACAACGCCTATAACTACAGCTCAGATTGATCTGTTATAGTAAGGGAATATAATATAAACAATGCCTATAACTACAGCTCTGATTGATCTGTAATAGTAAGGGAATATAATATAAACAACGCCTATAACTACAGCCCTGATTGATCTGTAATAATAAGGGAATATAATATAAACAACGCCTATAACTACAGCTCTGATTGATCTGTAATAGTAAGGGAATATAATATAAACAACGCCTATAAATACAGCTCAGATTGATCTGTAATAGTAAGGGAATATAATATAAACAACGCCTATAACTACAGCTCAGATTGATCTGTAATAGTAAGGGAATATAATATAAACAACGCCTATAACTACAGCTCAGATTTATGTGTAATAGTAAGCGAATATAATATAAACAACGCCTATAACTACAGCTCAGATTGATGTGTAATAGTAAGGGAATATAATATAAACATTGCCTATAACTACAGCTCATATTAATGTGTAATAGTAAGGGAATATAATATAAACAACGCCTATAACTACAGCTCGGATTGATCTGTAATAGTCAATTGTGACAATAAGGATGACGCCATTTCAGCCCATTTCACTGAACACAACTAATACTTAAGTCTCTCTTTTTTTTTAAATTTCACGAAAATGTGTTTACCTGCATTTTCAATCATTCACACTTTTCGCTTGTTATGTTTTAATTTGTTGTTGATTATAATGATATTAGC
>JASEVX010000004.1:106822181-107015803 GCA_031761405.1 Serripes groenlandicus | reverse complement strand
AGGGTAAATCTAAACACAAAAATAAAAACCAGCAACAACAACATATCACATACGAGACTACGACTCAAATTTAAAATAGAAAGTATTGTATTATTCTCGAATTTAGACTTTTACAATAATTCTGAGACATGATCAAATTAATTTCTTGTGAAACCATACAAAGCATATAAACTAGTTCGTCAATTATTATGTACCTTCCTAAATTCGTTCATAAATTATTTTTAAATCATCACATTTAACTAATTGACAATGACAATGACTAATTGAAAATCAATTATGCTGCTGCTAGTAATAAAGCACCGTTTGGAGTTGTGGATCCCAAACTAACCTTACACTACAAAGGGTAAATCTAAACACAGCAATAAAACCAGCAACGACAACATATCACATACGAGACTACGACTCGACTCGTCTGTGTTAGTAAGGTAGCTTCAGTGATGTCATGGAAGTTGAATGATGGAACAGTTTATATTGTTCTAACGATAAATGCTATCAATATTGGCCTGCTGAAAAAATGGATCGTGCATGTATCAGCAAAGAGATTAACTACATAATTGTTTAAACATTTCATAGTGTTGCAAAATGAATACATTTCTTTGTTAAATTATTAATTTGTAGACGCTTTGATTTTCTATCCGATTACACTATTAATTTAATTTTAAATTTGGTAAAATATTAACTAAAAATGTATGCTACGAAATTAAATAGACACTATAACCTTATATTGAGCTACATATGGTAGAGTTACACATCCATAAATGGCTCACGCTAGTTCAAAGTCAAATCAATTTATACTTTCCCACACGGCTTACTGGTCAATGCTTTTCACTTATTATGTATGAACACTAAGTATCACGAACGTCACTGTGCACTGTACATTTCCAGCAATTACATCACTTTTGGTTCGATTTCGCCGCCTTTAGCGTAGAACACCCCAATATGATATTTGATGTCAGTATTACGTGGTACTTATTAACAATATTTAGGTTCGGCGGTTTTCATCGTCCGAAATCGTAAGAGATTGGCATCGCTCTTCGATGTGTCCATCATTTCCGTTGGAATGACCGACAAGTTCACGAAGAATACCGATCTCTTATGACTTCGTACAGATTAACCGAGTCCATTAGAGATATTTAACCGAACTGAAGTACACAAGCCATCTTTTCGCCAGAGGTAGTTCATGAAAGGATATAATTCGATTCCAAATTAAAGCATACATTGTATACAAATAAACTACTAGTAGAACGTTTCAGAGAGTAGAGGTTTCTCGGTGTCGAGTAATTAACTGAAGATAAATTTAGATTTGTGTAATGAAAAAAGAAAAGAAAAACAACCAAGGTTATATGTCGATTGAAATAAAAGAACATGTCTTAAATGATATGTTTATTTCCTGGAATCTGTACAAGAACGCGTTCAGGGGATTTAAAAAAGTCAAGTTTAACTTCTCTGCGTAATCCTTTTTGCCAACAAGAACTGGCTGTCCATACAGCTATGTCCAATAGCGCAATGAAGCGGTAGGTCAAACCACTTGACAGTCGGTTAATGCAATTTGGACAATATTAATGCCAATGTCCTGATGTAATAAAATCAGATATGATTAGATTTCCGTTAGTTAATACAGACAGGCGACATTGTAGAGTTATAGGCGCGTTCGCAAACCCGTGTTTCATAATGTAACTACACATACAAATATATCAGTATATGCACAACCAAATTTACACCTGTGTCCTTGTTTTTGGAATTAGACACTTTTGATATTGTTTACATTAATTTAAATCATCTGTTCTTTAAAGACATATTATTCTTGTATAAAGTAACGCAAATTCGAATACTTAAAATAACATAAGCATCTGCAATCTGCATTAACCCGGCAATATCTTCACTGTGTGAAAAAGAAAGAAACACATTGTCATTAGCCTTAGTGTAAAACGCATGCAACACCATCTCACTATAAAAGGTGGTTTCCACTTTTCGTCCTTTAGTCAAGTAGGAGTAACTTCTGGCTGATAGCTTCAAGATGCATACGAAAGGAAACGTATGTCCAAGAATAATCTTTGCGTCAACTGCCTGGATGGGGTGATACACTTAGTGATCAATTCTTCGTCTGCTGTCTGTCCGTCTCATCACCTAATTCGACTTATTAGTTATATACAGACGACACAAGCATGCGTTCCTTCGCACACTCTTGTTTTATGTGGGGATTGTCAATACCCTAGTGTAGTAAAATTAGACATTATTGAATTATTAATGCGTCACAACACACAGTTCACCTCATAGATATTCTAATGAAACCTCCTAGGGATTTGAGGTGACCTTTACTGCAACCGTAAACATAATATGATATGTTGGGACTTCTTCGCTCAGAAAGAACATCTGCAGGACACTTGTAACATAGAGTAACTCGAATGAGTCAAATGACTGTGAGGGACACCTCGACAATTTGGTTGGAGTTGTTGTTTCAGAGTTGTCCTGATAAGTTAACCTGACAAGAAAAAGCTTGATACCGATATCATTGTATCGGTTTGTATTGAGGCAAAATGACCATCGTACACTATCATGTTACTGATCTCTTTATATCGATTTGTACTTAGCCAAACAAAATAACCATCGGACACTATCATGCGTTTCGGTATTCGCTCAACCGGCATCCGTTATAATTATGAGTGATTCTAACAAACGTTTACACGTCTGTCTCTAAAACCGATATACAATGATCCACAGCATGTCCTGCCCTGTTGTGTCAATGAAACGGCGGGTTTAGATGTTCACCAAAGCAATACCATCCGTTATTACGTTTACATTTTATCCACTGAAATCATGCAACTTTAATCCTCCCCCTTATGATTCGCAAGGTCTTATATATTTGTTGACCTGTCTTTATAAAGTATTGATATATAAGTGGCTAACAACGTAGACCAAGATAGGACTCTACGAACGTGCAATAACATTCGAAAAAATAGTGTTTACAAAAAAGTCACAGCTGGAACTGGATAAAATGAGCGAGCTAAAGACATACTTGACGTTATTTAGAGTAAGTGGACCGGAAGAGTTATAGTAAGTCACGTTCACGTTCTTTCAACTATATCATGCTTCTTTCATCAATAGTGTTTATTTCCCTTCTAAAGATGTTTACATTTCAGCTGCACCCGGTAAAATGAGGTGAATCAGTGAATATAAGCAGAATACATGTAGTTAGCGGTTCTGTCTTAACTGTATGATTCAACTCTATAGGTAGTTCTTTAAACTTAATTATTTCAGTACGGAATGTTTCTGATCTTTAAAGCCAAACTTACAACGCTGCTTAACTTGTACACCGATATCGTAATATGATGACAAAACGGGGGAATGCTACAATTCCCCCTTTTTGTGTGACATTAATTTTTAAGAGGTCTGTAGCACCAACAGCATACAATGTGGTTATACGTTTATTAAACCGGACACTAGCATGTCGCTAACCTTCGTGTCGTTCGGGCCCATCGGTTTATTCAATTAACGACGGACAATACAGTATTTACAACCATATTTAAACTGTATGGCCGTCCCTCGGTGGTATTGCTGTATAATTGTATTCGAAATATTGAATGTCTTTATTCTTTATTCAAATGAGTATGGATGGTAGATATTTAAACACAAATAGTTTATTAGACATAAACACATAACCTACTAGAAATCCAAGAACCGTAACTTAAGAATGACTCGATTGATATACATTAACAATGTGTCAATACATATACATATTTATATTTCGGTGAATGTTTGAAGAATGTTTCATGCGATAGGTTTTGAAGATGTAGTTCATGCTTATTCTTTACTCATACTCGGTTTTGTGGAGGAACAGACCTTAACTGGAAACAGTAAATTCATTAAAAGATTCAGAGATACTTGCATACATAGTATATACAATGTACAAAAAGCATGACATCTCTCAGAACATGAAATTAATGCTGGTGATCGGTAATTGTTAAGAACTGTAATAAGACGTATTGAAGTAGTTCAATGTTGATATTGGTAAGAACTGTAATAAGACAGATTGAAGTAGTTCAATGTTGATATTGGTAAGAACTGTAATAAGACAGATTGAAGTAGTTCAATGTTGATATTGGTAAGAACTGTAATAAGAAAGATTGAAGTAGTTCAATGTTGATATTGGTAAGAACTGTAATAAGACAGAATGAAGTAGTTCAATGTCGATATTGATAAGAACTGTAATAAGACAGATTAAAGTAGTTCAATGTTAATATTGGTAAAAACTGCAATAAGACAGATTAAAGTAGTTCAATGTTGATATTGGTAAGAACTGTAATAATACAGATTAAAGTAGTTCTTGATATTGGTAAGAACTATAATAAGACAGATTAAAGTAGTTCAATGTTGATATTGATAAGAACTGTAATAGGACAGATTAAAGTAGTTCAATGTTGATATTGGTAAGAATTGTAATAAGACAGATTAAAGTAGTTCAATGTTGATATTGATAAGAACTATAATAAGACGGATTAAAGTAGTTCAATGTTGATATTGATAAGAACTGTAATAAGACAGATTGAAGTAGTTCCATGTTGATATGGTAAGAATTGTAATAAGACATATTAAAGTAGTTCAATGTTGATATTGGTAAGAACTGTAATTAGACAGATTAAAGTAGTTCAATGTTGATATTGATAAGAACTGTAATAAGACAGATTGAAGTAGTTCAATGTCGATATTGATAAGAACTGTAATAAGAAAGAGTGAAGTAGTTCAATGTTGATATTGGTAAGAACTGTAATAAGACGGATTAAAGTAGTTCAATGTTGTTATTGGTAAGAACTGTAATAAGACATATTGAAGTAGTTCAATGTTGATATTGATAAGAACTGTAATAAGACAGATTAAAGTAGTTCAATGTTGATATTGATAAGAACTGTAATAAGACAGATTGAAGTAGTTCAATGATATTGTCATAACACTTTAACACCCGGGGCTGATTCCAGTCTAGGACAGACTCATTATCAAGGTCGACACCATCTATTTCAAATAGCTTTCTTTGTTTGAAGTGTTTTGGCTATTGTCATAATCATTATTTAATGTCATTATTTTTATAATTACTAGCATTACTTATATCAATATTTATGTAAGAAGAAACTATGAATTATGTAGATCTAGATCGAGTGGATTTACTTCACCACTGATTCGGAAACACCTTATTCATAAATATCTCAGTAAAAGGGTAGTTTTCCCGAAATGTCTCTCATTTCTCAGTGAGCCATAATATTATGAATATTATGAATATTAAAACACTCATTCATTTTGACTTCCCACAGCATAATAAAATATGGAATAAGGAACATGGCATGAGCGAAATAAAACCTTAAGTCTTTTCTGACCAAATAAGATCCAGACCAGCAAGGTCATCCGTACATGCTGATCTGACCATGCTGCGTTAGCCAATAAGCCACAGAAGGTTCCAAGAAACACTGTCAACCAGTATTCATTTGTATCGTTAGCATGGATGCAAGGCAAGTATTTTTCACACACGTGTAATAATTACGTAATGGTTGGTAGGATTGAATGGTTGATTGTTCGGTGTTTTATGCAGCTTTCAACAATTGTTCAGTGATATCACGTCGTTTCCTGGGTAAGTACTACTGGTCCATTTACCCTGAGTCCCAGGGGCGTAGCTAGGGGGTCTACAGAGTGTGTACGCAATCTTCTAAGGGGGTTCCGGGGACATGCTCCCCGGGATTTTTTCCGCCCTATATCGTCTGTGGTGACTTCTGTGAGCTTTTCAGTAGCAAAATATGACTGATCTTGATGGTGAAATAAACGTATTTTCTAGGAATTTTGAGATGGTAAAATGTGTTGCGTTTGTAATTTTTCGTCAAATCTATCAAGTCAGATCTGTTGTTTTATAGTTACCCCTACCCCATGTCAAGTTTTTATTGCAGATTTGAACTTCTTAAAATTTGAGTACTGGAGACAATGTGTACGTAGCTGCGTATTTTGCGTACAGGCAGCTACGCGCCTGCAGTGACACAAGCCAGTCAGTCGTAATGCTAACCCCACAACCCTGAGCGCCATTATTACTACTATCTCCCGTACCCGAGGCGACATCATCGAGGCGGTATTTAGCTGTAGGGGCGGCACACTCACAGAGTGAAACCAACCCTGGTGACCCTTATCCTGCTGAATTCCTACAAGCGGTATCACCACCCCTAATTTGAGCCGCCCGCCATAAAACCAGCATTATTGCCTCTGCGTAATGTATGGACCCAAATCAGCCTGCGCAGTCCGCGCAGACTGATCCGGGCCGACACATTCCGTCTCAGGGGATAAAGGTATAAAGTAATGAGTCCTGAAGCAGAAAATCCACAGGAGGCGAAAAGTGTCTATCCGAGTAAGCCTGCGCGGCATGCTTAGGCTGATCCGAGTCAATACTTTACGCAGAGTCCATACTGTTGGTTTTCTCACGGGACGGCTAATTTGTGTCCATATCTTTACATGAGTAGCCAACACTGTAGACCAAGATTAGACTGCACGTATGTGTAGGTTGATCTGTGTCTAGAGTATTCGCAATCAAAGATATGCATAATACGTAAATGCTGTTTAAAGTCGCGTGCAGCTGGATAACGATATCTATATTTAACCTAATAGTTTAGTTTCATTTCAATAAATATCCAACCGTTTAATTAGAAAGACATTAAATATTAGAAAACGAGGTAGTGAGGTATTCTTTAAGAAGAATCGATTAATCTCACAAACGCTGTAACAGCCTATAAATTATTTTAGTCTACACCTCATTTCGTTATCAAATCATACAGTTTTTATACCAGTTTACATTACTGTTCCAAACCCGTCTGAAGATAGATGCAATCTGCCTCCAATTCTCATTTTGATTTGTCTTAATCTGTAAGCAGTTAATGGTTTACACAGATTTGGTGAACGTATCTGATCAACTGGCAAACATGTCTCTGAACGTCGTTGATAACATCGGTATAAATTGAACGGTGTCAAACGAGAAGGGACTGTTCGAAATTTATTTCTAGTTATCTCAAATCTATTTTGGTTTTTATTAAGCCTTTTCCGCGTACAACAAATCTGCAGCAGACGACTTTGAAAACATATCCGCAAAAATATGGAAATTATCTTTAAATGAAAGAATAATCATTGAATAGAGTTGAACACATTGTGGCAAATTGAGACATTGCTCATGATGAGTAATTTCAGTTTAGAGTTCCACCTTCCAGACATATATCCGACTCTTGTGTCTAGATGCTTTCAAAGTATTCTGCTGTCGATGTGTTGTACGAGTATGCGGCGAAGGGTTAGGGGTGAACATGTTTATTACGATAGAGCGTTCATTGCGATATGATGCGCCGATACCAGGTAACGGTACATAGATTCGCCACTGATTAAATTCTACGAGCGAGTTTTTTCATTACAAAATCTGTTGCTTTCATTCCATTGATAAATGATTCTTCTTGCATAAACAGACGATCAAATACCGTTGAAAGCACACAGATGGACCGAATATACAAATCTTTAAAGTTTAACCCTTTCCAACATACAACAATTCAGCTGCAGACGACTTTGAAAACATTAAGTCAAACTATGGAAACACTTTACTAATGAAGGAACGATTATTGAATAAAACTGAAAACAATTAGCAAAAAGAGAAAGTGCTCATCACGAGCAATTTATCCTATTGCCACAATATTTCAAAAGTCGAATACTGCAGAGGCATCAGAAAGCGTCTGTAAATGGGAAAGGGTTAACGCTTATCTCAGTTTATTTCTGCAACCAAAATCTTTTACACCAGCGGTTTGACAAGTGGATACATGTTTATGGAAAGTCTTAATTAAATATTGATAAATAAGTAGAGATATATATAGACCAAGATTGGACTGCACAAACTTAAAGGCCGGTGTTGGTGTACACTTATCGACAATGTAGTTTAACGCTTTCCATTGTGCAGACGTATTTTGACGCATCTGTAGCAGACCACTAGTGATCACGTTGTGGCAAAAGGAGAAATTGTCTACACAGTTTACTATTCTATTTGATAAGTATTCTCCCACTAAGCAGGTTAAGGGTTAAAACGAACTGTTGTAGTACAAACTTACAAGTCCGCTAGGTGTTTACCGATGTAGACTTATCTTATTGATTGTCGTGGTCACAATTGCTGGAAGAATACTGACTCAGACGGGAATCGAACCAAAAACTGTTTCTTAGCAGCTTGTAGGCTTTACAGACAGTTACAGGGGTATTTCTACTTGGTATATAATGTACTATCAAAAGTGTCACGCTACAGGAAAGTCAACAGTATTGCAATTGCAAAAAAATGTTAGTCAGATCAGTTTAACATCTGGAATGTTTAGATATGAGTAAGAAAAAGACAATACGTTTTTAGAAAATCAGAGTGTTTTGACAAACAAACTACTCTATTTTAGCATTTTAATGATGGCATGAAACGCATTTCGTTTTTCGATGGGCAATACCGTCGCCGATTATTTCCTTGTTGTATGGTCTTCTTTTTACTATGAGTCCATTCTAGTTTGTATACTTTGCCTAAAGCTAATAAATGTGTTTGCTCAATAAATCCGGATGAACGTATCAAAGAACTGATAAAGGTGTTAGCCGAAACGATAGCGTCAATCATACCTTAAAGTTTATGCTTAACTCTTTCAGCGCCAAAGGCAATATTGAGGTGTTTGCAAACAATACTGATTCAGGCGAGTCAGCTCGTAACGAGCTGTCTCACTTGAAATCAGCATTGTTTGCCTTTTAGTTAACAAAATAGTCCAAACTGTTATTACATGAGACATGGAGCCGCCTGATTCTGAACATGGAAGAGTCTACTTTAAACAATTCGGCGCTGAAAGAGTTAAGATAAAAAAAACGAGGGCTTTACTTGATATATATATACACTTAGATATCTTGTTTGAACAACTTTGATTAATTGGTTGGGTATTTTTGTTTCCATCTACCCGTCGTTGGCATTTTCCGCTTATTTTCCTTCTCATCTTAAATATATACATTTTTTATATTTTATTAATGTCATTCCTAGCATTTCTATTTGATAATGAAGTTAAGTAACGGTCACAATAGGTTATATGACGTAGATTTTTGAAATATCATTAACCTCTTCCGAAAGAATTACAGCAGAGATTATGTTTCTGCCATAGATGGATTTCCCTAGTCGTTGTTTAAAACTACTGATACAAACAAGGAAATATTAAGAACGGGCAATGGTTTAAACTTTTATATCCATTTCATTCTTAGTTGAATAGTAGTCACTACTGATATATATAAACACACGATGACTTAATTCTAAGACAGACATAAAGTATAATTAATAATATATATTCGCATTTACTTACAATAACGATAAAACATGTCAAATAACGCTATTTGACAAACTCTGTGATCGGCTGATCGCAGAGTTTAAAACTCAACGAGTTATCTTAGAAAGTATCTATTGTCAAACATGTACACATATAACAACATATTAAGTGTTATGCTCTTGATTTCACTATAAATGATTGTGTTAAGAGAAACATGTTAACCACTCGTGGCATTTTGACCCGAAATGTGACCCTCTCGAAAATACTTGAAGCAATCCGTGTATTGGCGGAACTCCACAACTAACTGAAGATATTCAGATTGTCCCAGCACACCGTGTGCTAGACGAGTGTTGTCATAACTGAAGGTATTCAGATTGTCCCAGCACACCGTGTGCTAGACGAGTGTTGTCAACACTTCTTATTTGATTGGTTGATTCGGCCAGCATATGCCGGTAGTTCGGTGTGTCAGGACAACCAGAATGCGCATCTGTTTTCAAGCGTTACGTATAAAGGATTGCTGATTTCATCAATTATCAGCTTAGAACACGACCTGCATTTTCTCGAAATGTACGTATTTAGGTTCTGAACTAAACGTAATTATTTTATTGAAAATTACGTCAGGGGGACTCTGGCAATTTTGAACATTATGACTTAAATTCCAATATAAAACATTGGGAATGACATCTATTGAATAATCATAGCGTTGTTGCGCGTGTTGAGTTCGTGTAACAGTACAGTAGCAGACGACAACCGACACTTTATGACACGTTGTTTCTTCTGGTGTACGGCTCACACTAAGGTATCACTAGTAAGCCAACCAGATGATAAAGGGTTTACTTTGTTGATGCAAGTTGATTGATAGAACAAGATGGCCGTGTCTGCAATGCGCAGAGAAAATAAACTACCGGAAGTTGTCTATTGGTAATACACGCTTCGAAGGAGCCAATCGGAAGTGCTGTGTCATAAATCAGTCAGCCTAGAAATTGAAGTTATGAAAAGAAGACGATATTTCATTGGATGAAGCATGCTGGGTCGTAACTCAAATAGAAACTGTCGGTCTGTTGAATCTTAATTACAGACAAACACATGTATTTGACAATTAACTGTGTTAATTCATAAAACAATCTAGGTTAACAAAACCGTTTTACCTCATATGATATTTTATTATTGTCATTGACCTTGAAATCACACGAGGTTTATGTGTAACATGCAAAATAAGATATTATTTCTTGGTACAGTCTCAAAAACATTGCAGGAAAAAGATAAATTGCTCGTTTTGAACGATGTCTTCTTTATACCCCACTGCTACCATAGACGACCTGCTACGCATGCATCTTAATTCTTCTGTATCAAGTAAAGGATAAATAGTTTTAACCTTTTAAAAATAAAACTCCAAATATCTTTTGGTGACGTTTTCAAGACTTGCCAATCCGCTAACCCTAACCCACGCCCTAGACATAAATTCCTCGCTGTTCCACTACACAGCGTATCTCAGAGTTAGCAGAATGACGTTGACTGGAACACCAACTATCGTGACTTTAAACATGGTAGACAAGAGGACTGCTCGGACAATTAACTGTGAGGCCTTTGCGACCAGTGTAGATTCAGATCATCCAGGGCATCGGCATAGTCTGACATGGCTCTGCACTTTTCGCTTAGTTCTTATTGCAACTTCTAATTATTTCTAACTATGACTTCTATAAAGCAGTATACGTTTGGATTCACTGACTCGTCATTTTGTGCACTCGTGAAAACATAACGTTACGACTGGTTTTCTCAGAGCACAGCTTAGATATCTTATTTACTTAGTATACATATAACTCCCGTGCCAAGGTGAGAAACTGCTTACTGTTAGATCTAAATTGTTTGACATTGGCATGCCAAAGATCAATTGTTTTATCTTTAGCTCAACGTTAAGCCGAACATTGACATGTCTGGATAACAATAACATTGTAATACGTGTACTTTACTCATGCAACGCCGTTATTTAACTGAAATACTGTTGAAAACGGCGTTAAACATTTTTCAAAAAACACATTATTTCGATTTGTGTTTAACTACATCAAAAGCAATTTTGCACACCCTTACATATGGCTGAGCGGCTGGAATACACAGTAAGTGCATTTCAAATGTGTTATGATACATTTGATATATATCTGATAATAGAAAATGAACCAAAATTAAATAATTGAAATTTGGCATAAAATGTGAATTAAGAACCTGCATTTAACCTGTTAATATATATCTTCAAAGATACTTTTATCATTGGTAAAATGAATTCATCATAAAATCTGCAGAAAATATATTAGGTTCTATTTATTGCTTGTCATAAATACATGCGAAGGCAATAACTAAAATAATAATCTGAATATTTCACGTGTTGCAGGTGTTTATAATAACCTCTAATTAAGACAAACGTTTGCGTATAGGTACCATCCGGCTGTCGGAAGAGAGGCATTGTTCTACTCCTACAATGTTTGTACACTTATCTAAAATTGAATTAAGGCTTGCATGATTTTTCTGTATTGTCCTTCAGAGACTTTAACTCTCAATTAAATAAAACTAGGCACTGGGTGTAATAACAAATTAAAACTTTTGACATGGTTGTGGGTCAAGGGAGGCATGTACCTGAATAGTTAACTATCTTAGAATTTCTTTCGTCCCGCATTGGTAAGTTATACGTATTGGGACCTCTGTTGCTATACAAATAAACAAATAGTTAACGAAATTCAAATATCCCGTCTAGTTTTGGAGGTATACAATAGTTGTTCGTACTGATTTGAGGGCATTAGCGATACTGATCGGTAAAGGTTCACAAACAATGAATGCCTATTGATATTCATTTATATACCATAACTGCGTTTGAATACAGACAGGGTCCCCGTGGAACAATTCCTGGATATTTGTAAATCACGGGCATTTCATAGACGTATTGACCTTTTAGTTGTTAACCATGATCCCACTGTAGGCGACTTTTACCCTCTCCTACAGTACAGCAAATCGCCAGCAGACGTCTTTGAAAGCATAATGGACAAAACACGTGAAACAAATATTCAATACAGTCGAAAACATTGTGACAAAAGAAGAAAACTGTCCAGTATGAGTAATGTCTCCTTTTATCACGATGTTTTCGAAAGTCATCTGGCGTATGATGATTTGTACACTTTTATACTACAATTACGAACACTACAGACAAAGGTCAACCTACACGTTAAACCCCTGATCTACGCTGTTCACTTCTCATCTATCAGTATTTAGATGGACCATAAACATATACGAATATCAGATTTAAAGATATATGTTGTAGGTATTCAATGAGATAGTGGGTTAAGTAAGTGTGTGTGTGTGTGTGTGTGTGTGTGTGTGTGAGGGGGGGGGGGGGGGGGGGGGGGGGTATATTCGCGGCGTGGAACAGGATAACATGTAACATGTGTCAGTATGAGTAAGATCTCTTTTTGCCGAAATGTTTTAGCTCTATTCAATCACTAAAATATAGATTATAGCGATATGTTCTTCTATGTTTGCCTATATCTTGATTGTTTATTTGTTTTGTTGGGGTTTTTACGCCGTTTTTTATACATTGTTTCAGTGTATACGACGGCGCCAGCTCACTGTTAGGAAACGTGTCTTGCCCAATAGCAACTCCACCATGATCACAGCGCCACGACTGCGGACCAAGTCGACTATATCACATCTAAAATTGAGGTATATCGGAAACGGTCAAGTCTGCTTGACACTGAGAACAGCCTAAATCCCCATTTGAGACCATTAACCGAACATATGAAAAAGACAAAGTTCCCACTTGGAAACGAAGCATTGTAAACTGTGTCCATTATAAGAATTACTAAACAACGGAATAACAAGTTAAAAACACCAATTTTCTTTTCTATAAACAGTACGAAAGTGTCTTGAATTGAGATTATCTTATAACATATAAATCTTTAAATCTCTGAAAATGTACAGACACTCACGATATATCTCTCTCTCATAAAACGTAAACAATAAAACAATAAATATAATAAATAGAAAAATAAATATGTCAAAAGGAAGATGGATAGATACTTTATCGCTACAAATCAAACGGCCTGGGCTTGTTGTATCTGAGTAATACTTGAATTCTACCCAGGAAGTTTTATTTTATTAGTCTTCCCTGTTTTTTTATCATTATTTATTTTGATTTGTGGTTAATGGTCTATGATATACCACCGTACATAAGGAAGTTCAAAGTTCGTTACAATCATCTCAGCACGATTCTGAAAGAATGAGTGATACGTGTTTGTTTCTTTCTTTGTATGATCTTCTACAGTGTTTACCACAGTATTCGGTTATATCACGACATTTTCCGGTTAAAGATCCAGTAAATTAAGACGGACTCGGGAACATCGGTCGTAATGCTGTCACCACCTACACGAACGAATCATATCGAACCATGAATGATCAATGGTATTGTTATGAAGATGTTAATATACTATAACACACAATGTTACCATTAACATGTCATTGGCCGTCCAACTCACTATCAATAAGGAATTAGCTGAAAACAGGCACTGTTGTGGTGCTAGAATTCCAGTTTTACGCCAGAGGAATGAATGTCGGTTGAGAACCATCGCTTATGCACACGCTCAGTGGAGGTTTCACTGAGTGCCGATAACATAAAAGGTCCCTTTCTCCTGTTGCCAATCAAACGTAATTCATGTTTTTGAAATGTTGCTGAGAAAGACAAGTAAAATGTATACACAACAAAACGTTTCAAAGTCTATTAACAAGAATTAAATGATCAAAGTACAAGGTTTGAGATAGTAAAGAAATGATCCAGTTGAGCGAACCGATTAGGAAGCCCCAAGACTTACTCTTGTAAACCTCCTTTAAGGACCTTTATCCTACCAACTTCTGTTAATGAGTTCCTTCCTGGTTCTTTACGTTCCCACTTTGAATTATACCAGGCAAGCACTACGAGAACAGTTAAGCCGTTCCACGAGAAAACCAACATTATGGTCTCTGCGTAATGTATCGACCCAGATCAGCATGCGCAGGTCGCGCAGGCTAATCCGGGTAGACACATTCTGTTTCGGAGGAATAGAGGTATAGAGTAATGATTCCTGAATCAGAAAATCCACAGGAGGCGAATAGTTTCTGTCCGGGTTAGCTTTCGTAGCATGCTTAGGCTGATCCGGGTCGACACTTTACGCAGAGTCCACAATGTTTGTTTTCTCGTGGAACGGCTCAGATAGTTAATTCGGTTATCTGTTCAGCATTGATAACACACCGCTAAAAGTCCACTCAGTGTGAAAGGTAACCCTTGTTATAGCTGCTGAACATTTGGACGACTTTAATGCAAAAGTGCTTTTTGCAAACATAACAGCATAGAACCACGATGTTTTATTGCCATATCAGCTTACATAGAATGTATATGTTAGGTAACATTTAGAAATAACAAGAGCACCGCGTACGGCACAGACGCTCGACTGATAGAAAACAGAAAAAAAGCTGAGCTGAACAAAAAACCTTAAGCGGACGACCACGCCGCCGCCGACGCCAGGGTCATGACAATAGCTCTCGTTTTTTCAAAAGTCGAGCTAAAAACAGTGCCTTCGTCTTAAAAGTTGTAAAACTATCTAGTTGAATGAAATCGTATTATGTGATATTTTTACACAAATAGGCATAACTGAGAGCCAGTCTGGCATTGTAAAATTCAATATTAACAAGGTACATGATCGACCAAGTAAAGTAGCAATAACCAATTACAATCAAACGGTAATCAAAACATTTCTGTTAGACTCGAAAAGACGAGGTATAATTCGGTCTTATTTTTTTTATTTGAATTTAACGAGAATCAAAACATATATTTACGTCGTTCTGAATCATCCTAATGCCGATATTAAATTGCAAAGGGCTAAAATTACCGCAATTTGGAGGATCATTGACGATATTAAAGATTAATCGGGGGTTATTTGTTCACCAATACTCCAAAACCGTACACGTTGTTTACCGTGGTGTTTAGCTAAGAGATAGAAAAATGTTTCTTCTTGTTCTCCAAATTGTGTTACTCTTACCGATAATGATGTCAAAACACGAAACCTGGTATAATGTCTATTTCACATGCAATAACAGTGATTTCACTCTCCTTTTAGAAGACATTTAAGATTACGAAATTACATTAGAAATTGCGTTTCTACATCTTTATCGTCGCTTGAAGGCCTAGCGCCTGCTATGTTTAAATGTTTAAAAGAAGGTGTGGGTCTCAAGAAATTAACTGCATGTTTTGTTTACTAAATGTGTTATACGTTGCTTTCAATAGTATTACAGTAACATAATAGCGTTTCCTAGGATAACTTTCAGTACTAGCGCTAAGCTTTAAACAGTCAATCGGGACACAGATGTATGTATCATTCTAAATGCTGTTTGCGAAACCCTTAGCACTAATGAAGGATTCGAATCCCACGATGACCGGGTTCTGCTTTTGAGATTTTTTAAAATATACGATGCGAGTACTGGTTGCGTCTCCAGGAAGCAGACATCGAACGGGACATCGAACGGGATTGATTTAACTAGAAAGCTTGTTTCGATGTAAAGAGAAATAAGTTTAAACTAAGGCAGGATGGCATTATTGTCATTATCAAAGCATTGGGTGTGACCCAGTCGGGATCTAACACTGATCTCTCGTTCTCTTATCAATACAATATCGAGTCAGATTTCACATTTTATAACATATATGAAATCTGTAGCAGGCAATTTTATAAATATCGAGGCAAAAATTTGAAAACTCTGTATACATGAAAGTATGATTGTTAAAAAAGAGTTGAAAACATTGCGGTAAAATGGGAAATTGCTCCTTATGAGCAATTTCCCCTTTTATCCTCACTTTTTTTCAAATGTCGTCTGCTGCAGAGACGTCAGAAAGCGTCCGCATGTGGGAAAGGGTTACAGCAGTTTATAAAGATAAATAAAAGTCATACAGCTAAATAGGTAGACTGTCAAAATGGTAGATCCGGGGCAGGTGTTGATTAGAAATCAAACAAGATACACAGGGTCTGGTCTGTATTTTGATATGACTCTTGTTTTGAAAAGTTAATTTTGTTTAAAAGATGCGAAATACGAAACGTAATAAATGACTTTTGTTAAAAAATAATCTTGTTTTCTATTTTAATTGGACGCGCTTTAAATGACTTTAGATACTAGGTTAACACCCTTATATATATAAAACACGAACTGAAATGACAAAGTTTCTAAATATAATCATCAGCTTTGATAAAATACTCTCAAATTGTATAAAATTGTATTTTCATAATGATATTACTCTAAATGTTATGATCAATCAATCAATCAATCAATCAATCAATCAATCAAATTACAGGTTTAAACTTGCACTTGCCGAACACTCGATGTGATATGGCAATCTAAATACGCCCTTGTATTATATGTATGCGTTGGAGCATAATGAGAATATTACATTGTTGAAAAGGAGGAACAAATATCCGACAGGAATTAAGGTTAAAAAAGATTTTTAAACTGTACAAAGGAAATGTATAAGATTTCCAGCTTATTTAAGACGTTTCTTGTATTTCTATTACGGTATAAATTCATTAACATTATGTGTCTAAATGAATAGATTTTATGCAAATCTCAATCATCATGACTAAGAGACTAAAATATTATGGCTCGGTTAGGACGTATACTCAGACGGTGTTTACTCACAGTTTAATGAAAGTCTTTACTGGTCGCCTGAAGAATATCTGACAATACATCGTCAAATAAGCCTATGTAGATACGAAACAAAACTTTAACCTTTTACATCATACGGACGCTTTTTTAACGCCTCTGCAGTAGACGAATTTTGAAAACATTTTGGCAATTTCTTCTTCACCCACAATGTTTTCAGTTCTATTCTTAAACCAACTTTTATATTAAGAGATTATTCATGTTTTTCTCCAGATGATTTCAAAGTCGTCGGCTGCAGATTTAGTGAATGTGGGAAAGTGTTTAAGGGAACGTACCTCTAACATTATTACGAGTTCTTGTTTTTGATCAGCTCAAAAATAAAAAAATAAAACGATTTTGAAAAAGTCACTGAGAAAAAGCTTGACTTATGATTTACAGTATGCTAGTCGAACAAACAATAGAAAGTTCGATTTGACGTAAAAACCTACAATGGAATGCCATTTAAAAGAAAAACATACCCGAATAGACAAAAGAGGGTATATCGAATTTTCTTTCATTTATTACTTTAATAAAGGAGAAGACATTTAAGCTGATAAGTAAACAAGTGTTTCAACAGTTTCAAATATTTTACAAACGACAAGTTGTACCCACCTTGTTAAAGGTAAGTTTAATCTTCAATGTTTGATGTTCCTCTAAAATCAAAGGTTCTATACACCCAGTAATCCATGTTATAATTTTAAAGTAAATATAACATTTAAAATGTTCCACACTCGGTGCATACTCTAGATAGACTCGTGAGCCATAGTTTCATTAAAGGTAGTGCTATATACATAACACTGCACACGCAATAGCACAATTGATAACGTTTTATTATGATACTAAATTCATTGTTTATTGCCCGAGTTCCTGTGATGCAATTCGGTTAATGTTTACTTTGCATTGAATGTGTATTTGAGTAATGTTTCTACATGTATTTTTTTGTTTATTTGTTTAACCCTTTCGAATAACATTAAGTTTACCATTACTCTTAGACAGATACTTTTTGACTTCTCTAAAGCAGACGATATTTTAACCATTGTGGTAAAAGGGGAAATTTAGCAATTTTTGACACAATGTTTTCATTTTTTTCCAGTTAATATACATTCATTTATAGAGATTTATCATATTTTGATAAGAGATTTTCAAAGACATCTGCTGCAGATTTGTTGAATGTCGCAAAGGGTTGGACAAATCTGATCTCCGACATGCCAGGGTCAGTTATGTACCTATTCTTGAGACATACATACGTTAAGACGTCATTGTCCCCACAGAAAAACAACAACATGTTTACGCTTCTGCAACTGACATCAAATAAACAGGATGGTTAATCGCCACATGCAATGATTAAAGTTAATATTTGTCATTTCCCCCATAACCCCAGTCGGTCTTCTCAGTTTTAACACTTTCCCTTAAACGACAATTCTGCAGCAGACGACTTTGAACATATTTTATCAAAAAATAGAAAAATCTCTATATTTGAATGGATAACCTATGACTAAAAGTGGAAAACATTGTGGCAAAAGGAGAAATTGCTCGTTTTGAGCAATTTCTTCATTTGTCACTATATTTTCAAAAGGCCGTCTGTTGCAGAGGCGTCATAAAGCGTCTACATGAGGGAAAGGGTTAAATAGAAATGATAGTTTGTCGGAACATTTTATAGTTCTTCTCATATATGTTGAATATAGAAAAATCTAATCTGACAGCTGGAATGGTAAAATAATTCTTGACTTCGAATATTTTAAAAGTTTAACTGATGCGATATTTCAGGAATTTTCTGAGGGAAAAAGTGATATCAAGAATGATACTTTTGATATAGAGTTAATAACGTTTAGACAAAAGGAGTAATTGCTCGTTTGAGCGGTTTCTCATTTTCCCGTAAAGATTTTAAAAGTTGTCTGTTGCAAGGTCAACTGTCAGGTTAATCAGGGTAAACGCTGATGGCATACGTTTCGGGTGAACTACCGGCGTGTTATTATCATAAATGTAACAAACACGTAGCCATAAACGGCAGACGACTTTGAAAAAGGTTAGGATAAGTATGGAAAATATTTATAAATGACAGAATAGGTTAGGAAAAGTATGGAAAATATTTATAAATGACAGAATAATTATTGAAAATAGTTGGAAACATTGTGTCGAAAGGAGAAATTGCTATTCATGTGCAGTTTCTTCTTTTGCCACGCTGTTTTCAAATGTCGTCTGCAGTTGACGCATATACAGTTGTCGTATAACTCAATTTATGGATGTCCAACTTTATTTTTCATGATAATACCGACTTTTAACAAAATACACGATACACAATCTCGCGAATTTCCGCGTTTTCAACAAAGTTTGCACTGTATTAACATATATATATGTAATATCTTTAATTGTCTTGATTGTTACTTTTGTCTTCGCTGTGTTTCAAATGTGAAAAAAGCCGAGGGTAAGCATTCTAAGATAACATTCCGTGGGAAGAATTGAACGCATTTATAAAGCCTACAATGAGTGTTATAATCAGATTTTTATGATTATTAAAAGAATAGATACTGAGACCATAAATAGAACGAACGTCAATATTAGGTAAACAATGTGTCCATTTACGGACCCATTAGTCTGTAATGTAACTTCCTAGTATCGTAAATATAATAGAAGAGAACACAAATTAGAGTCCCGTAAGTATAACCTACTTGGGCCAAATAATTAAAATTTATGTTTTTCTTTTTTTTGTAGTTATTATAAATAAATATAAGAATAACTTGCTTTAAAACAGCCAAAAATTTAAACGAAACGTCAAACCGACCTAAATTAAGAAATATATAAATGCTCATTATATCCACGTTTGTAGTTATTATAAGTCACTTTTCATAAAATTAAAGTAACACTTAAATGTCTATCAACCATGAATTATGTTGTTAAAGTTATTGTCATGAAATTGTTTTAACGATACAAAAAGCTTATATAAAATACATGTAATCATCCCTACCTCGTCGGTAAACATCCACTCAATTCTAAAATAAATACTGTTATAATCCTCAACGTGAACGCGTTGTTACAACTATCAAGTATTTCCAATAAATTTATCCATAGAGTTCCCAGGTTTGAGCGTACACACTCAGTGGTCAATTTGAAAAGTGCTGGACACTATAGGATCACTATCTTGTTATAATAATCGAAACCAGGCAAAATATTGACGCATCATTATGGTCGAGATATATATAATTGTTCGACAGTTTTAAAACATACGTTGTATCCTTTATTTCAACTAGTTTTGTTCAGCACGACGCTTGAAGAAGTTCATGCATTTAGCGTATACCTCTTCTACTCGTAGTCTAAAATTATTTTAATCTTATTTGTTCCAATAAAACAATAAATAAATAGTCCACATTCAAGAAAAATACACATACAAGTTTATACTCCAAGTATAGTCGGATTTAAAAATATCATCAAACTAAAAAGAAATATAGGACATCTGTTGTTTTTTTTTATAACTTTTGTAAACTTATGCACTTTGATAACCAATTTAACAACCGAGCGGTCAAACCGAGGTGTTGTGATTAAAATCCTAACGTTTGGTTAAAGTGAATAGTTCCTTATTGAAGTATAAAGGTCGAGTAAACGTGAATAGATAAAGAAATCCACGTCACGCGAATTGGGGTATTTGATGCATATCAGCATTGACCATATACATGTGTATGAAAGGGAAACCAGCGAATTGGGGTATTTGATATATACCAGCATTGACCATATACATGTGTATCAAAGGGAAACCAGCGAATTGGAGTATTTGATACATACCAGCATTGACCATATACATGTGCATTAAAGGGTAACCAGTAGGGCTTTTAGTAATTCGCTTGAATTTGAATAACGGCTCTTTCTTATGAAGACCGACATTGATTCTTTTTGTTTTATTGGGGTTTTACGCCGCTTTCATCATAATTTCAGTTATATCACGGCGACAGTTCCCTTATTCATGATCCCTTGGTAAACAGACCAGTACTAGGCTAGAAAATGTGCCTTGCCCAAGGAAGACGATGGTAAGTATGTGTGTTTGCCAATTCTCACCTGATTCATTACTGTCGACAGATGCAACAAGTCCTATTTTCTCCTGGCGCGACACCAGTATCGGGTTTAACCGTCGACATTTTCGAAATGTCAAGATAATTAATTGATTGGGGTTTATAACACCATTTTCAACAATTGTTCAGTCATATCACGGCGGCCAATTCACCTACACATATGTTTCCTGGCTATCTCACACAAGTACTCCTCCACACAACAGTGTTTCCAAACAACTGGTTGCTTTTCCGCATAGACTGTTAGCCCATTGGCTGATGTCGAATGACGCTTGTCACAGTGACTTTTGTCAAACGTCGGAACAAATGTTTTGCCGCGCTGGCGTTCGAACTCACAACCTCTGGATTGACAGCCCGCGTCGCTGCCGACTGAGCAGGAAATGTAAAAACAAATGCAGTATGTTAACGTATTGGGATTAGTGATGATTCGAATACAACCTACGCATCAACAATCTTACTAGAGACAGCGCTATATGTAACTTCAGACTATTGTATGTATCTTTATCTTATTTATACACATGTATAAGTAAGTCATACGTATGTGTTTGAATTTAAGATGCAAAAAGAATCGTTGAAACTTTACATGATTGATAATAACATTGATGGCAATGTTATCCGTTTAACAAAACTGTTATCTTCTTGAGAAAGAGCCATCTGTATCAGGGAATGGATTAAAGGCCGAATATCATTTATAATTTACAATGGATTTGTTCTTACAACAACCGATTAGATTACACTAATGAGACACGCATGTATTGAGAAAAGTCTATCCCAAAATTGCTTATATCTTAACCCTTTCCAACATACAAGAAAGCTGCAGCGAACACATTTTGTCAAAAACTCTATAATTGGATGGATAACCAATGACTAAACGTGGAAAACATTGTGACAAAAGGAGAAATTCCTCATCATGAGCAATTTTCTCTCTTGCAACAATGTTTTCAAAAGTCGTCTGCTTCAGAGGAGTCAGAAAGCGTCTGTATGACGGAAAGGGTTCAGTGCAAAAAATCCAGGTAATAAATCCAAAGGTCAGCGATGTTTGTAAGTAAACCAACAGTGGATTCGCTGATATGGGGCGCTATCGTTATCCCGTTCCATCATACAACACATGCAGCAGACAACGGTGGAAACATTAAAGTAAAGTAAGGGAACTATTTATAAATGAGAGTCTATCATTGAATATAGTTGAAAAAGAACAGTGTGCCAATGAGCTATTGCTCCCTTTGCCACAATGTTTTCAAAATACGTCTGCTGCTATTACAAACAGTGTCGGTATGTAGGAAAGACTTATCGGTTATATCTGAGAGCACACTAAATACCAAGCCAATATCAAACTTCAGATGATTTTAAACGTTCTTTTTGTATGAAGGTACATGCGATGTGACAATAATATTCTTTGTATTTCTAAGATGTGCATTCCATTTGCCAAAATTCTGAATGAACAGTTTCTTTTTATATATTACTTTACTTTTACAGAAGTGTTTCAGTAATCCAAAGGCAAACTATATCAGAAGTTTCTTTTACCATTTTCAACATGTACACGCTTTCTACAGAACCGGCTGTAGACGACGTTTGAAAAAATTAAGCCGAAAGGCTCAACCGTTTGCAATAATTATATTTTCATTTACAGAGATTTTTCACAGGCCTAGATATTATTATATTTTGATGCGATTGCTGCAGACGACTTTAAGAAACAATGTCAATTCCAACACCTCGAAAAGTTGTTAAGAAATATGATATCTATTCCATATCTGTGGAGGATGATAACCGTAACAGGAAGCGATACCGATACGTCCCATGATATATCGGTAATTAATCACGCTACTCGAGGTAGCTTATTTAATCATCCTGGTCGTTCACTCTACAGCATACCTGCGACCTGCGATAGCTCAGTAGGCAAAAACGAGGGCTGTAACGCCGGTACTCTAAGTTCGCATCCCGGCTTGTGCAACATACTATCTGATGGTCGCAATTGTTGCTGTGACGAGCACCATTTATCTTCCAGAAATGAGGAAAGGCGTCTACCTTGGAAGATAGCCATTTGCGTTAAAAGACTATTGTGTGGAATATTGGTCATATAAAGTCAGCAAACACCGGTAGTCAAAATAGATGATAAACTGTTAAACAAGGCGTTTAGACATCAATAAATTCCACAAAAGCTAACACATTTCCTTCTATAATATTTAATAGTTTCTCTGTGTCAATTGTTTTCCATCCGTTTATTTGTCGTGCCTTGATATATCCATCTATATGACTGTATTTTCATACAACTATATGACTGTATTTTCATACATCTATATGACTGTATTTTCTTACATCTATATGACTGTATTGTCATACATCTATATGACTATATTGTCATACATCTATATGACTGTATTGTCATACATCTATATGACTGTATTTTATTTCTATTTTGGGATCTTTGCTGCTGCATATGAGCCATGTCTAGCGATTTCTGGTCTTAATGCATCTGTGTACTGTGGATCGTCAGGCGAATCTGTGTACTGTGGATCGTCAGACGAATCTGTGTATTGTGGGTCGTCAGACGAATCTGTGTACTGTGGATCGTCAGGCGAATATTTGTACTGTGGATCGTCAGACGAATATGTGTACTGTGGATCGTCGGACGAATCTATGTACTGTGTATCGTCAGACGAATCTGTGGACTGTGAATCGTCAGACGAATCTGTGTACTGTGTATCGTCAGGCGAATATGTGTACTGGGGATCGTCAGACGAATATGTGGACTGTGGATCGTCAGGCGAATCTGTGGACTGTGGATCGTCAGGCGAATCTGTGTGCAGTGGATCGTCAGGCGAATCTGTGTACTGTGGATCGTCAGGCGAATCTGTGTGCAGTGGATCATCAGGCGAATCTGTGGACTGTGGATCGTCAGGCGAATCTGTGTGCAGTGGATCGTCAGGCGAATCTGTGGACTGTGGATCGTCAGGCGAATCTGTGTGCAGTGGATCATCAGGCGAATCTGTGTACTGTGGATCGTCAGGAGAATCTGTGTACTGTGAATCGTCAGACGAATCTGTGTACTGTGGATCGTCAGGAGAATCTGTGTACTGTGGATCGTCAGACGAATCTGTGTACTGTGGATCGTCAGACGAATCTGTGGACTGTGGATCGTCAGACGAATCTGTGGACTGTGGATCGTCAGACGAATATGTGTACTGTGAATCGTCAGACGAATCTGTGTACTGTGAATCGTCAGACGAATCTGTGGACTGTGGATCGTCAGACGAATCTGTGTACTGTGGATCGTCAGACGAATCTGTGTACTGTGGATCGTCAGACGAATATGTGTACTGTGGATAGTCAGACGAATCTGTGGACTGTGGATCGTCAGACGAATATGTGTACTGTGGATCGTCAGACGAATCTGTGTACTGTGGATCGTCAGACCAATATGTGTACTGTGGATAGTCAGACGAATATGTGTACTGTGGATCGTCGGACGAATCTGTGTACTGTGAATCGTCAGACGAATCTGTGGACTGTGGATCGTCGGACGAATCTGTGTACTGTGAATCGTCAGACGAATCTGTGGACTGTGGATCGTCAGACGAATCTGTGTACTGTGGATCGTCAGACGAATATGTGTACTGTGAATCGTCAGACGAATCTGTGGACTGTGGATCGTCAGACGAATCTGTGTACTGTGGATCGTCAGGCGAATCTGTGTGCAGTGAATCGTCAGACGAATATGTGTACTGTGGATCGTCGGACGAATCTGTGTACTGTGAATCGTCAGACGAATCTGTGGACTGTGGATCGTCAGACGAATCTGTGTACTGTGGATCGTCAGACGAATATGTGTACTGTGAATCGTCAGACGAATCTGTGGACTGTGGATCGTCAGACGAATCTGTGTACTGTGGATCGTCAGGCGAATCTGTGTGCAGTGGATCGTCAGACGAATATGTGTACTGTGGATCGTCAGACGAATATGTGTACTGTGGATCGTCAGACGAATATGTGTACTGTGGATCGTCAGGCGAATCTGTGTGCAGTGGATCGTCAGACGAATATGTGTACCGGGGGGTCGTCAAACGAATATGTGTACTGTGGATCGTCAGACGAATATGTGTACTGTGGATCGTCAGGCGAATCTGTGTGCAGTGGATCGTCAGACGAATATGTGTACTGGGGGTCGTCAGACGAATATGTGTACTGTGGATCGTCAGACGAATATGTGTACGCTGGATCGTCAGACGAATCTGTGTACTGTGGATCGTCAGACGAATCTGTGTACTTTGGATCGTCAGGCGAATCTGTGTACTGTGACTCGTCAGACGAGTCGTGCACACACACAGTCTTACCAGAGCCTTCACTATCCGTCTACATTTAATTCAGCTCTAGATATACTTTTGACTAAACCTTGAACAGTAATTTTATGACAAATAATCTTCAAATGATTCCGACGTGGAAAGTTCAGAAAGGCCCCAGGCGCGGCTGATGTAGATATATCCGTTAATTTATTTTTAAACCGGGCCTTATTAATCATTATTTACAGAGACCCAGCTTATGATGAAAGCCGTCTATAACATCTGCCACAGGTGCTCGATTTCACTTTCGAATATTGAAACGAAACGCCATCAGAACGCGATGTGTAAGCATTACTTTTATAAGCGTTATTCTTTAAAAGTATAAATGTTCTTATTTCCTATTTCAAATATAAATGTAATTCCATTTACAGCCATGATCCATTTACTCTCATGTTCCATTTACACACACTCGTGTTCCATTTCTATAATGTTCCGTTTACACTCACTCATGTTCCATTTACACTCACTCATGTTCCATTTACACTCACTCGTGTTCCATTTACACTCAATCGTGTTCCATTTACACTCACTCGTGTTCCATTTCTCTAATGTTCCGTTTACACTCACTCGTGTTCCATTTACACTCAATCGTGTTCCATTTACACTCACTCGTGTTCCATTTCTCTAATGTTCCGTTTACACTCACTCGTGTTCCATTTCTCTAATGTTTTATTACACTCACTCATGTTCCATTTACACTCAATCGTGTTCCATTTACACTCACTCGTGTTCCATTTCTCTAATGTTCCGTTTACACTCACTCGTGTTCCATTTCTCTAATGTTCCATTACACTCACTCATGTTCCATTTACACTCACTCGTGTTCTATTTCTCTAATGTTCCGTTTACACTCACTCGTGTTCCATTTTTTCTTTTATTTTAATAATAAATGTTATTATCAAAATATTTCGCGGGAGCAAGGAGCTAATGAATTCCCTGACATGTCATTCAAGAGCTTTGAGCATTGGAGGTTTTATACCGGGTCGTTATTAGTGAAGGAATGGGTCAAAATGTTAATTGTTCAATGTTTTTCAACAGTCGTCTACTCAAAACTCCGAAGACGTCGTCTTCAGCAGGCGTGTGGGGTTAATAAGGTTACCATATGGACCGAAGATGATCAACATTAGTTTGTTATATTCCACGAAAAAAAAAGACATTGTGGACTATGCGTAAAGTATCGACCCGAATCAGCCTAATTATGCCGAGCAGGCTTAACCCAGACAGATGCTTTTCACCTCCTGTGGATTTTCTGTTTCATGAATCATTACTCTATACCTCTATCTCCCTGAGACGAAATGTGTCGGCCCGGATGAGCTTGCGCGGACTGCGCAGGCTGATCTGGGTCGATACATCACGCATGGTCCATAATGTTGATTTTTCTCGTGGAACGGCTCACACAGCATATACAGTGGGGATAAAGTTCGCTGATGTTTAGATGTACTGACCCTCCGGACAATTAGCCTGTTACTGACCTCGATCGAAAAATAGTTATTAAACCAACCTTTCTGTCTCGACACATTATAATTATCCTTACACTGATATAGACGACACTAATTCTTATGAAACTTTTCATATTTATCCCGGTCCCACATGCATTGTGGTAAAAGGCGAACTTGATCAACATGAACAGTTTTCCCTTGAGCCAATAGTGTATGTGATACATGAATATTAAATAAGCAAACTATCATTTATAGGGATTTTCATAATGTGTCTGGATGTTGTAAAAGTCGTCTGCTTCATAGCTGTGTCGTATGCTATGAAGTATAAACAGCGTTTACGGACACAGCAGACCAAGATAAGCCAGCAACGTAACCTAAATTCGCCACAAATTCATAAATAACTTTTCCTTAAACATTCGTCAACAATCCAGTGTAGTAATACATGCCGGAATTCGTCAACCATCCAGTGTAGTACTACATGCCGGAATTCGTCAACAATCCAGTGTAGTACTACATGCCGGAATTCGTCAACAATCCAGTGTAGTAATACATGCCGGAATTCGTCAACAATCCAGTGTAGTACTACATGCCGAAATTCGTTAACAATCCAGTGTAGTACTACATGCCGAAATCCGTCAACAATCAAGTGAAGTACTACATGCAGGAATTCGTCAACAATCCAGTGTAGTACTACATTCCGCAACAAGCCAGTGAAGTACTACTACATGCAGGAATTCGTCAACAATCCAGTGTAGTACTACATTCCACAACAAGCCAGTGTAGTACTACATGTCGGAATTCGTCAACAATCCAGTGTAGTACTACATGCAGGAATTCGTCAAAAATCCACTGTAGTACTACATTCGTCAACAATCCAGTGAAGTACTACTACATGCCGGAATTCGTCAACAATCCAGTGTAGTACTACATGCCGGAAGTCGTCAACAATCCAGTGTAGTACTACATGCCGGAATTCGTCAACAATCCAGTGTAGTACTACATGCCGGAATTCGTCAACAATCCAGTGTAGTACTACATGCCGTAATTCGTCAACAATCCAAGGAAGTACTACATGCCGAAATTCGTCAACAATCCAGTGTAGTAATACATGCCGGAATTCGTCAACAATCCAGTGTAGTACTACATGCCGGAATTCGTCAACAATCCAGTGTAGTACTACATGCCGTAATTCGTCAACAATCCAAGGAAGTACTACATGCCGAAATTCGTCAACAATTCAGTGTAGTAATACATGCCGGAATTCGTCAACAATCCAGTGTAGTACTACTACATGCCGGAATTCGTCAACAATCCTGTGTAGTACTACATGCCGGAATTCGTCAACAATCCAGTGTAGTACTACATGCCGGAATTCGTCAACAATCCAGTGTAGTACTACATGCCGGAATTCGTCAACAATCCAAGGAAGTACTACATGCCGAAATTCGTCAACAATCCAGTGTAGTAATACATGCCGGAATTCGTCAACAATCCAGTGTAGTACTACATGCCGGAATTCTTCAACAAGCCAGTGTAGTAATACATGCCGGAATTCGTCAACAATATAGTGTAGTACTACATGCCGGAATTCATCTACAAGCCAGTGTAGTACTACATGCCGGAATTCGTCAACAATCCAGTGTAGTACTTCATGCCGGAATTCTTCAACAATCCAGTGTAGTAACAAATGCTGGAATTCCTCAACAATCCAGTGTAGTACTACATTCGTCAACAATCCAGTGTAGTACTTCATGCCGGAATTCGTCTACAATCCAGTGTAGTACTACATTCGTCAACAATCCAGTGTAGTAATACATGCCGGAATTCGTCAACAATCCAGTGTAGTACTACATGCCGGAATTCGTCAACAATCCAGTGTAGTACTTCATGCCGGAATTCGTCAACAATCCAGTGTAGTACTACATGCCGGAATTCGTCAACAATCCAGTGTAGTACTTCATGCCGGAATTCGTCTACAATCCAGTGTAGTACTACATTCGTCAACAATCCAGTGTAGTAATACATGCCGGAATTCGTCAACAATCCAGTGTAGTACTACATGCCGGAATTCGTCAACAATCCAGTGTAGTACTACATGCCGGAATTCTTCAACAATCCAGTGTAGTACTACATGCCGTAATTCGTCAACGATCCAGTGTAGTACTACATGCCGGAATTCGTCAACAATCCAGTGTTGTAATACATGCCGAAATTCGTTAACAATCAAGTGTAGTACTACATGCCGGAATTCGTCAACAATCCAGCGTAGTACTACATGCCGGAATTCGTCAACAATCCAGTGTAGTACTACATGCCGGAATTCGTCAACAATCCAGTGTTGTAATACATGCCGAAATTCGTTAACAATCAAGTGTAGTACTACATGCCGGAATTCGTCAAATATCCAGTGTAGTACTACATGCCGGAATTCCTCAACAATCCATTGTAGTAATACATGCCGAAATTCGTCAACAATCCAGTGTAGTACTTCATGCCGGAATTCTTCAACAATCCAGTGTAGTAACAAATGCCGGAATTCGTCAACAATCCAGTGTAGTACTACATTTGTCAACAATCCAGTGTAGTACTACATTCGTCAACAATCCAGTGTAGTACTTCATGCCGGAATTCGTCTACAATCCAGTGTAGTACTACATTCGTCAACAATCCAGTGTAGTACTACGTGCCGGAATTCGTCAACAATCCAGTGTAGTACTACATGCCGTAATTCGTCAACAATCCAGTGTAGTACTACATGCCGGAATTCGTCAAAAATCCAGTGTAGTACTACATGCCGGAATTCGTCAACAATCCATTGTAGTACTACATGCCTGAATTCGTCAACAATCAAGTGTAGTACTACATGCCGGAATTCGTCAACAATCCAGTGTAGTACTACATGCCGGAATTCGTCAACAATTCAGTGTAGTACTACATGCCGGAATTCGTCAACAATTCAGTGAAGTACTACATGCCGGAATTCGTCAACAATTCAGTGTAGTACTACATGCCGGAATTCCTCAACAATCCAGTGTAGTACTACATGCCGTAATTCGTCAACCATCCAGTGTAGTACTACATGCTTGAATTCGTCAACAAGCCAGTGTAGTACGACATGCCTGAATTCGTCAACAAGCCAGTGTAGTACTACATGCCGGAAGTCTTCAACAATCCAGTGTAGTACTACATGCCGGAATTTGTCAACCATCCAGTGTAGTACTACATGCTTGAATTCGTCAACAATCCAGTGTAGTACGACATGCCTGAATTCGTCAACAATCCAGTGTAGTACTACATGCCGGAAGTCTTCAACAATCCAGTGTAGTACTACATTCGTCAACAATCCAGTTAGTACTACATGCCGGAATTCGTCAACAATCCAGTGTAGTAATACATGCCGGAATTCGTCAACAATCCAGTGTAGTACTACATGCCGGAATTTGTCAACAATCCAGTGTAGTACTACATGCCGGAATTCGTCAACAATCCAGTGTAGTACTACATGCCGGAATTCGTCAACAATCCAGTGTAGTACTACATGCCGGAATTCGTCAACAATCCAGTGTAGTACTACATGCCGGAATTCGTCAACAGTCCAGTGTAGTACTACATGCCGGAATTCGTCAACAATCCAGTGTAGTACTACATGCCGGAATTCGTCAACAGTCCAGTGTAGTACTACATGCCGGAATTCGTCAACAGTCCAGTGTAGTACTTCATGCCGGAATTCGTCAACAATCCAGTGTAGTACTACATGCCGGAAGTCGTCAACAATCCAGTGTAGTACTACATGCCGGAATTCGTCAACAATCCAGTGTAGTACTACATGCCGGAATTCGTCAACAATCCAGTGTAGTACTACTAGCCGGAATTCAGGACGGAGTTCAGCAGGAGAAGGGTCAATATCCGCCATTCGTGACGCTTGATACTTCATCTTTCATCTTCCTAGATTAATCTCCCGAGGCAAGGTCTCCCATGAAAGTTTAACGACTATTGCTCTCAAAATCATTGCAACTATCTGCTGTCAACAGAAACACGGTATATCCTGCAGTGGTTCAAAGACTTACGGGCCATGGCAAATGAACGAAAATTAACTTTGTCCCACATTTTCGGAAAAATTGCATTTTGCTGAAGCATCAAATGCCATCTATATTGGCGAAACGATTATTTATTTGGAATACAATCTTCAAAGAGACCGTCCAGAACGATTTTGAAATTTGGGCGTGCAATGCAGCATCTGGTATGGTCCGACACTGTTTTAACCCTTTCCCACATACAGAAGATGTATGACGCGTCTGCAGCAGACTTGAAAACATTATTACAAAAGGAGATCGTAAGTTTTGCCAACATAATATCAAAGTTGTCTGCTGCAGTTGATTGTATGTGGGAAATACATTTCAATTAGTATCCAAAATATTTGACTTCTTCCAGTGTGGTAGACCCGTCCATGTGCTAGGATAGCGATATCAATAAGTCTCGAGCGACAATATCGTACTTTTTGATAGTACAAAGGTTCGACAAATATAATACAACTTATGTCATTTGGATAATAAATGAGTTCAAGCATCAAAGGAAAACTAGAGTAGATTGTCTATTTCCGAATGTCGATCAGTTAATTAACTATCAGTGGATGCGATAAAGTCCAAAGTATAGGAAATATAGTTAACCACCTACATTGTATGGGTATATGAGCAGCCAATGGTAGTATCAAACAAGCATACCCGCTGGAAATGACTTGCTGTGTTTTTTGGGTAAGTTCCTTTGAACATGTCAGTTGAAAATATTTTACATAGTGTAAAAAAAAATGGAAGTTACGTAATTGATGCAGAATTTAAAATAATATTGGCAGAGGAGAAACGGTTCGCCTTTAGCGAATTCTCCTTTTCAAACATTGTTTTACTAAAGTGGTATATTTCAGAGGCGTCAGATTTCATCTTTATTAGAGCCAGAATTAAATACGAAAGATTTTCAATTCAACGTTGATTGCTTTAACATGAACTGTCATGCAATGCGATAAGTATGTGAGCCGTCCCGCGAGAAAACCAACCTTATGGCCTCTCCGTAATTATCGATCCAGATCAGCCTGCGTAGTTCACGCAGACTGTTCCGAGCTGACACATTCCGTCTCAGGGGGATAGAGGTATAGAGTAATGATTCCTGAAACAGAGAATCCACAGGCGGCGAAAAGTGTCTATCCGGGTAAGCCTGCGCGGCATGCTTAGGCTGATCCGGGTCGATCCGGGTCGATACTTTACGCAGAGTCCACAATGTTGGTTTTCTCGCGAAACGGCTCATTTCTATTAGTCTTGTTATCGGCATATTCAGTGGATTTCAAACACGAATAATGAATTTACGATTGAAAAGCGGGAACCATATACAACATGCCTACATTGAAATTGTAAAGACGCGGGAACCACATACAACATGCTGACGCATTATCTCGTATCTGCCGCTTTTGAAAACATTGTGACAAATGGAGAATGCTCATTACGAGCAATGCATTTCTCGTGTTGCCACAATGTTTAAAAACTCTTTTCAATAATTATTCTTACATTATAGGTATCATTAACATTTATTTCTTGATGTTTTCGAATTTGTCTGCTGCAGATTTGATGTATTTTGAAACGGTTTATTTAGGGACGTTGTCAATAAAGGTAGCTGGAGGATCGTTCATCATTACTTATACACAGTTACAAGTCCTGGTGGTGTATCTCTTGGAGAAATAATTCAATCATTTAGAACTAATATAGGTCAGTGACAGAAAAACCTGTTTTAGAATGAAGGGTGAATATATTATCCTAGGATAAGTACCTAACTTTGATATAAAATGGACAGTTGAAGTTGACTTTGGACGTAACGGAGACACGTTTAATGACGCAATTCTTCTCTGGGATAGGAAGCAATATATCAGACAACTAGACGCGTCCGTGTACATCTTCTTCTCTGCAGCTGATATACGGTCACGGATCAGACATTATTTATAGACGGGCTACGTCTAAATCATATGTATCAGAAGTGACACCTACGGCTACACTATGGTTATACATGCGGATAGTGGAGACTGGGGTTAGTTATAGTGATCGGATACAATGGCTCTCGAGAGTCTTTAGTTTCCTCGTGTGCAATTAGCCCCTTAATAGATAACCCGTCGTGTCTTAAATGTTTTTGCTTGACTGCTTGATTAACATTGAGTACTTAACAAAGCTTACAGTCTGGATTGTTTACTCCCACAGGAAAACTGTCACATGGGAGGCAGGTCACGCACGAACTGACCTTCCGAGGTATTGTTATCGATACAAAAGAGATAAATCAGAATACATTTGTGTTGGATATCGGACAACGTCTTCCTCAAAAGCGTTCTGGAATGCGTGCAGGACTGAATAAAATATCCCTATCCTGACCAAACAGTGCTGTCCCAAAGGGTGTTTGCAGACGTTTGACAAAATGTAATTCGGCAAGCGTCATTTTTTGTTCCACCAAAACGGCTAACAGTCTATGTAATAAAGCAACAATTTGCTTGGAAAGACTAGTAGTGAGAGGAGTACTTGTGTATTCTAGCCACCGTTATATTTTTGTGTACGTAACTTGGCTCAGTTAAAGGTACATTGCGTCCGAAATCTCGAAATAAAATCTCGCACCACGTGAGACCTTATCACATGCATGGATATTTAGATAAAGTCAATGATACAGACGAGACGGTACTAAATAAATGTCATCCAATGTCATTATGGGTTGTGAAAAATGGCAGGATTTCCAAGAAATTTATTGGGACCCAACGTGATATACTCAATAGGAAGTTGACCAAAATAAATCGTCCCATTGTAGCCATTCCAAAGAGAGAATACTGGTGTGTATATATATATCCATGGGGCTCAAACCGAGCCCGACCCGATTGGCGATCACTGACAGCAAACACTAAACATTACACAACGATTTATCATTTATTGTTATTGACAATATATCAATATCTATTGAAAGATGAGGTAATTATTTCGATCAGCACCTACAAAGAAGCCGCGTTAGTAAACAATGAGTATTAGTTCAACCCGGATTGCTGGCTACCTATCATATAGGACATATGACAGGGGATTGAACCTAGAGTGGTTTCAAATTTAGATTCTCATCTAAGGTTTTTCTAACTGCAGGGAGACAGCTCTGATGTTGAGGACAAATGGTTCAGTCGTTATGCAATATTGACATTCGGTTACACGACATCCAGAGATCATTCACATGCTGCATATCCCGGCAGGCAAGACTTTGGAGAGAGTTTCTGACCTAAAAAACCGACCATATAAAAACAGATACGCAATGTTATCGTAATTGTCACTTTTTTCCAACTTTATTGATTGGTGTGGCTAACATTACTCAGCCGAGAACTGATTTAAACTTTTATTAATTACCATTTGGTCAGGAGTAACATCGATTGGCAAATATTAGAGTTATAATGAGCCCCTCCATGGGACAAAATGCAACTCGACTTTTGGGAACAGTATAGTTCCAGATCTGCATTTGTATATGCACAGTCTGATCAAGAACTCCAATGTTCACATATTATTTACGGAAGCTGTTAGAAGTTTCTGTCAATTTGTGAAGATTCTAATCAGAAGGAGCAGATGTACAGGCTGATCCGAACCTATATTTTTTAGAAAGCCAATGTCTACATTTAATCATGACACATATAAGCAATTCATTTCAGTCTAAACGGTTTACCTGATTATATATTTTAAGTATTGTCTGTAATGAAAACATTATAAGATTTGTTTTACAAATAGACAATTTAAAATGTATGTATTGTATTGTACAGTTTGTAAAGATTTTGGAAGAAAGAGAAACAAATTGCTCAAAATGAGCAAATTCTCACTGTTTTCACACTGTTTTCAAAGGTCGCATGCAAAACCAAAACATAATTTCGCCTGAATCAGAGAAAAGGGCAATCTTACACCGTGAAAGGAAACACGACAGCTGGTGTATTGAATCAGCTGCCTCTTTTCAAGAGTACACACTCCATATAAGCCTACGTATTTAACTCACTACATTCCATTAGAGTTGACGAACACATTGATATTTGAAAACAAAAGAGAGAAACGAATTCTGAATATTCTAATTGTATCCTATATGAGGGCAAATATAAACACTACGTACGATATAATCAATGCGAACATCCGTTAACAAGGATCCATAGAAATTAGGCCAATACATAGTAAACAAGCTCCATTCGGAAAAGGGGAGCAATAGAACATTCAGATAAGGCCCTGAAATAACTACTAGGGATTTTTTGCGCTTGCGATTTACATATACGTTTTTTTTTTTAAAGCATTCGGATAATAATGAAACCATGAAAAGGTCACCAACGAACTAATTGTTCAATTAACTTTCGTAAGTTTTGTTTCTCATGGCGCGGTATAGTTCGCAGTCTCGATCCTGACCGTGACAAATATAACCATGTTAAATGGATGGCACCGATTATCTTTGTCTCGTTCTGAGACCAGTGACCTTCGCAAACCCCGACAGGCACTACCGGAAACGTCACGTGTCATACAGTGACATCTGTTGCTGACATGCGTTCAGTTTGTAATAGTTCGTACCAGAGGTGAAAATGCTGTACTTTGATTGGTGGGTTGGCTACTATTTGATACCTAACGAACTAAAGGTATGGTATACACATATCGAGGGCTTGGCGTGAAACGGTTGTAACTAAAATACGTATTTTTTCACCAAGGTTAATCACCTCGCCATACAGTCTTTATAAGCGTTAAATCATTTTTCTTAGTAAACAATGGAAATTTAGGTGCCATTGCTCGTTCTGAGCAATGGCACCTAAATTTGCATTGTTTACAAATGAGTCAAAATTGCCCCTAAACCAGTGTTTTCAAAATAGGTTTTTAGTTACAACTGTTTCACGCCAAGCCCTCGATATATATATTGGCTTTATTCAAAAGCAGACAAGACATACATAAACAGTTATTCCTTATCTTGCATTACAATTCCCATTTACTGTTTGATTTACGAGTTCTTGACTGTTTGGTACCAGATGTATCAATTCATATTTAGATTTATAAAATTGCATGTAAAATACATATGTTACTATCAATATATAAATAGGACTGTCGCATGCAATGTACATTCTCACCTTGTTCAATAACATTTATGGGGTGATACATATGGTATTTGGAAGACAAGATTACACTCGGGTTTGTTCAATAATATTTATAAAATTATACATACGGTATTTGGAGGGCAAGATCACACGAAACCTGATAGTAACGCAAAGCTTATCAAATGCAGTGAAAACCATTGTTAATTTTAATAGCTTCCGAAAGGATCGTACATTTTAGAAGTTTAAAGATTCCTATACATTTATGGTAAAACGTTTACTTGAACTATAATTTGACACGGCTGTCGGTATCAACGCCGTGGTGCAATTGTTTTGAAAAGTATGAATACGTCTTTTTCGCAAAGATGTATGTCAGATGGTGCAGACCAATTTGTCAATAAAAAGATTGCCTAAATAGTTTATAAATACGGGCCAACCAATCTAGAAATATTGTGGTCGCTCCAATGACGGATGATGATGTCAAATAGTCTAGGAAGATGCAGTCAAAGAATATTACAGACACCCCAAATCGAAGATAATTTGGAACACATAGTGTCTGCAATCACTGGAGGATATAATTAACCCTTACCACGCTAAACCCGACCGTTAGGAACATATTGGAACTGTGTTAACCTAGAAAGTTTCAAAGCTAAATTTGATAAACACTGTTCGTTTCTTTTATAGCAATATCAAATAATATAAACTGACTCTATAACACACGAATATATAACTCCACATTTTAGGACCAAACAAGTTCACCATTACGACCCATCAGAATAAGAATTCATGATATATTGGCTACTTATCATTAGCTCTTATGAAACAGTTTAAATGCAACAATACGAATCAAGCCGGACAGTAATAAACCAAGTCCGTTAACAAGGATCCATAGAACAAGGATTGACGAGTCCGTTAACAAGGATCCATAGAACAAGGATTGACGAGTCCGTTAACAAGGATCCATAGAACAAGGATTGACGAGTCCGTTAACAAGGATCCATAGAACAAGGATTGACGAGTCCGTCAATATGTATTACCTAACCGGAACCTTACTAGTCTCAGTGGTACTATATAAGGCCAGCAAAGACTTGATATGTAGCCGTTGACGTGATATGATTGTAACGTCCTTTGAAAACCACACATGGGAATATGTTAAATGATATAAATTAACATATTTTTAAGAACTGTTATGATTGATTTGGGTTGTTTCTTAATTTGTATTATCAAAACATGGTTAAAATATGTTATATCGATAAAGAGTTAAATATATTGCTGGAAACAGAAAAGAGAAAGATTGCTCGTTCAGATCCATTTTCTTTTATGTTTTCAAAAGCTGTCTGCTGAAAGCCGCCAACTATTGTCTGCATTACGGTACATGTTAAAAGTAGAACGGGATTACAAAGGTTATAGTACCGATTTGTCTTTAAGGTCCTTTTATTTATGTCTCAAGCTTTGGTATTAGGAGTTAATTGTCAAATTGTTTGGGGGAAATATCTAATATTTGTCCGAGTTTCTTGTAAATATAGGTCAAACGGACGGCATTCTTCGCTAATGGTACCATATGTCTGTTGTCCATATTTAGGACTACACTTACAATAATTCTGACGTATATAATGGGTATATGTAGGTATATGTGTGAGTTGCATACGGGTACTAAGACATAGGTTGCACGTGTGAAGAGTGAAGAAGCATGTGCGCCTGTGCATACACAACGTCCAGCCAGAATCTGTCCCCGTATATGTACTAGAGATCCAGATGTCATTTTGTCCCCGTATATGTACTAGAGATCCAGATGTCATTTTGTCCCCGTATATGTACTAGAGATCCAGATGTCATTTTGTCCCCATAGATGTACTAGAGATCCAGATGTCATTTTGCCCCCCCCCCCCCCCCCCCCCCCCCCCCCCCCCCGTCAGAGATGTCATTTTGTCCCCGTATATGTACTAGAGATCCAGATGTCATTTCAAACAAATTGTATTGTAGCCCAAACTAACATATCCCGTTATATGATCCTGTGACGGAGATGAACAGAACAGAATATAATTTATTGATTTATATACCATGAATGAACCTCGTCTTATAAAACACATTTAAACAAGCATTAAATAAAAAAAAAACCAGTTACATCATACATTTTTAGTAAGAACGTTGAATCCTATTACTATTGATGTCATTACTTCATAGCGGATGAACGATTTCGAATGTAACTATGATTTTATACATGGTAAACAAATAAACATGTAAAGAAAATGGTAAAATATTACTATTTCTAGGTTTATCTGTCAAAGATATTCAATTTTCATGTGTAGAAATAAGATCTTGTTTAGCTAGACTCAAAGTCCATGATATTTTACCAAGGGTATTGCAGACATGTTGAGCTAATGACCTGTGTTCCTTCGATTCAATTATTTACTGGAATATTTATATTCAATAAACATCTACAGTCTATCGTAATAGTTATTTTCTGGAGTGTTTATTACCACATTTTATTCAATAACAACATTTTAAGGGTAACCACAAACTCCCTGCTGCTATATTTCTTCTGATCGAAAGTAAAGACGTTCCGATTCATTTGGGATTGAAGAAGTTCCGTATAAGTTATTTTCAAATGTATTTTGGTCTGTGCATCGACTTTATCATAGCTTCATACTGTACATGTTATTTTCTCGGATACCTTGAGAGTCAAAGTAGTCAATGCGTAGTCATTTTGGCAAACACTATCATTTCAACATTTATTTTTAAAGTAAAACTGGTATAAATATAATAACTTTTCTTGATCCTACAAAGGCCATTATAGATAGCTATCAAATGCGTTTTTCATAGCGTGTCAAAGATTGAAAACACATCACGAAAACAGATAGACGAAAGATACACCAATTTTGCTGGTCTCTTGTGGCGATTGTAATGGCTCATACTAACTTAATACGAAAATGATAATGCTAATACATCTAACATATGTTCTCATCGTCAATATAACAACTTCAAAGGGGAATATAGCAATGCAATGGCTGTAATATCACCCCGTATACTGGATTCGTAAATAAACTGGACCGATACGATCCAAGTAGTTTGTTTATTACCAAGTTGTGTGGTTTAGTCAGTTTTGCCTTTTCACACGATTTATCGAACAAATAAAGAAAACAAGTTAACGAAACTGTTATAACCAAGCGTACGCTATTTGTGACCAGTGTATATTCAGATGAGCTTGCGGATTCGTGCTCTCTGATCTGATTCTACACAGTTCGCCAATTAGTCATACAAGGTTTCAAGAACCTTCTGTGAAGCAGTATCCTGTTGGATCATATGACATGAGTGCGCAGGCAGGTTCTTTTACCACGTGTGTAAGAATAACCTTTATGTTGGTATTTCTTGTGCCCCGCTTACTTTTTGATAAATAATGCTCTTCCACGCTCTACCAATGGGCGTTAATTTGCATTGCTATTTAACGAAAGTAATCGTTAAAAATGGCTACGATGCATGGCAGGCCAATTAATTGTTCGCATAAGTCCAAACTCAACTGCTAAACGATAACATTAAATATAACAAGTGTGACTTACGAACACAAACTGCTAAGTAAGCCCTTGATATCGGTGCCGACTGCATGGATACGATATAGAAACCCCCCGTCATGTGAATCGGTATGGTATTTCAACAGTCATGTGAATCGTTTTTACACGGTATGGTATTTCAACAGTCATGTGAATCGTTTTTACACGGTATGGTATTTCAACAGTCATGTGAATCGTTTTTTCAACAGTCATTTGAATCGTTTTTACACGGTATGGTATTTCAACAGTCATGTGCTTTGTAAACTTCCGTGGAAAACAGAAATGTCTCATTTTGATTTCATAAAATAAAACAGTTTTGATAAATGTATGTGCAGAACTTAAACATGTTATACTCACAGTCTTTAAACTCGATCATTTGATCATCCAACTCTTGCGTATTAATCCATTTCCCCCACTGAAAAAGATAAGAAGGAATAATCATACTCTGAGATACAAATGACTCATCCGTGATTTGAATAGTGTTTGACAAAAAACACAATTTTCACAAACCACGTACATTAAAATCAGCAACAGACGAATTTGAAAACATTAAGGAAAACATATGGTAAATGAACGAAAGTATAATTCCAAAAAAGAGTTGAAACCAATGTTGTAAAAGGAAGAAATGCGAATTATGATCAATTTCTCCTGTTGTCACAATGTTTTCAAAAGCTTTCCATTTGAGGCGTCAGACAGCGTCTGCATGTTGCATAGGTTTTATTTTAAAATACGAAAGTAGGTTTTCGTGAGGTATGATTCCTATTTCCCACTGTCGGTGAACGAGAAGTTGTGGGTGCAAAAGACCTATGTAGGACAGAGTTCAATGTACATCTATATGTATCAGATTTAAAAAAGGCTAGATTCCACAAATTAAATAAATAAATCAAATCGGGATAAAAACCAGACAAATCTAATAATATAGCCATCCGCTCTAATAATACCGTCTGATTTATATTTTGTTTAGATCTTGACTCCGTGATTAATAAAGGTGGTTCTACATTACACTTTGTTCTCCTTTATCTATAGATGCCAGTGTTACGTTTTGTTAATTAGTCTAACATGGGGTGTTCCTGCTGCCACATTGTTTCAATATCATGCAATGCAGTACGACCTCTCCAGAACGACATCTAGCGGTGGCGAAGAAATAGCCGTTCGAGAGAGTTGTTGCTCTTTAGAGGTTGAAAATTTCGATGTATATAAACGCATTTTGACGTATCTTAGTGCAGGCAACTTTGGGAATAATTGAAGGGAAATTGGTCTTAACTATTTACAAACATACTTTATGTTGGGTATAGCGGGATAAACTAATGTTCCATGCAGCAAGCGAACGTACCGCCTCGATGGTGTAGTGGACGAGCGTCGTGATATAACTGAACAGTGTTGACAGCGGCGTAAAGCACCACACAATCACGACACAATCACCACACAATCACCACACAATCAATCAAGAAGGCGAAAGTATATTTAAATGCTCTAGGAACTAGTATTTTGGATATATTTTTATCACAATGATTCTTTTTATGCAAACATAATATGAAAGTTGAGAATTATTTAGTAACAAAAATATGTTGTAGCATTAAAAAAACACCTAATTGATAATCAATGGACTTGTATCTAAAGATAAATTCATCTGCGATGTAAAAGCATCGGTGTTTAACATCATGGGTGGGTTCTGCATGTTCATAAATCACGTATTCCAGCTGTTTTTATTTCCAATTCCTATCCATCTCTCGACCTTTGCGATTATTTTACATGTTAATCTGCAAGCACCCGTCAGCTCGGGTAGACGCCCGTCAATCAAACAGTGTAGATACATGTCATTGAGCTGTGGGAAAGTGGAAACGATACTTTTATTCAAATATGCAGTTACAGCCCTTCCTACGTGTTGGCAATGTCTTCATCAATTACCCTTCTCATAAAGCAAAATGAGCCGAACAACACGAAAATCTGGTATTTGACTTTTCGTTTATTGGAATCGATGATAAATCCGTATATAATTGAATTCTGATCATTTGTTAAAATACCATTCGTTGGTAGTTTATATCATAGCGAATAATCGTGCATTTAAAACGTCATACTTCAGGATCGAATGATCAATAAGATCTGGTGTTACATATATTCTTAGAGACAGATCCATTCAAGGAAAATGTTGGAGCTTATCCTAAAAGAGCTTATATTGTAAGCACTGTAGTATTTCAACCTCCAAATGGCATTTCTCTTGTGAGTCGCGGGTTTGTTCCTGCCAGATAATATTAATCCTTTCCCTCATATAGACGCTTTCTGACGCCTCTGCAGCAGACGACTTTTTGAAAACATAGTGACAAAAGAAGAAATTGCTCAAAACGAGCAATTTCTCCTTTTGCCACAATGTTTTCCACTTTTAGTCATAGGTTATCCATTCAATTACATAGGTTTTCTATTTTTTGACAAAATATGTTCAAAGTCGTCTGCTGCAGAATTGTTGTATGAGGGAAAGGGTTAAAGCAGACGGCGTTTTGAAAACATAGTGACAAAAGAAGAAATTGCACAGAACGTGCAATTTCTCCTTTTGTCACAATGTTTTCCACTCTTAGTCATAGGTTATCCATCTGACAAAATACGTTCAAAGTCGTCTGCTGCAGAATTGTTGTATGAGGGAAAGGATTAAAGACTAAATAATGTTAGTTATGGCGTTTCCTCCTTTGCGTTCAGTGTGTATAGGGTTAGCATAACGAACGACTCGCTGCTGTCATAAACAACTCTTGATATATATGTTAGTGTTGCCCTACTAGTATGCCATTCTATCCTGAAGTTATACCTTTACGGAGACCTAATAAGACATCATGTTGCTTGACGCGGATACCGTGTGTTTATGCTAGTTTCCACACAAGAACTTTAATCGACAACAATTACCGCCATGTAACATTTTTCCCTACATAATATTGAGTTTGGCTACTTCCTTAAGATGATAGGAATTTCCAATTTATTTTAATAACAACACAACAATTATGGAACTTTATAAATAAGAAAGGCGAGCTAGGTAACTATAATACTTTATCAAAACCGGCTTAAAGGGCTCCGTAAGCATGTCATTTAAAGTAACATAAACACACAATTGTATCTCATTTATTTCAATGAAACCATTGCCTTTATCATCAAACACCACGTGGACAGATTAAGCCCTTTCCTCTTCGGAGTCAACTTTCAAGTAAAAATATAATTATAACCCTTGTCCGAGTGGCGTTACTTTCATTTCAAGTGTGTATGACTTACACAATCAGAATAGAAAGGAATGCAATGGTCACACATCTGTATTGCCTCTCTGATACGATATCACTTAACACTTTCCCACAAGTAACACATCTATAGCAAACGACTTTAAAAATATCTAGTGACGAATGTGGTATATCTCTCTATCAATTGAAATATAACCGTTGTATAACATTGAAAACATTGAGGCACAATGTGAAATTGCCCATGATAAGCGTGTTCTCCATTTGATAGATTTTTTCGTCGGAAACAGATCGTCAAAGTTGCATCTGCAAATGGAAAAAACATTAAAGAAGCATGCACTTGATAGCAGTAGGGACATGGCTTATACAGTAAGTAAATATTTTATTATAGTGACATGTGTATATACAACAACAAAACAATGGTACAAAATTTAATAAATAACACCCGGCCCCATGGGCCTATAAGTCACTTTCAAAAGAAAAATAATTAAGAAAACCAAAAAAAAAAAAAAAAAAAAAAAAAAAAAAAAAAAAAAAAACATACAAAAAAAGCAAAAAATGGAAAACGTGTTGTGTTGGTATCGTTCTACTTCATAACGACAATATCAAATAGACAGATATGGGCAGTACCATTCGAAAACATCCATTCCAGAAACTTCATCTCCAAAAGAAAAATAAGGTAGATATAAAAAGTCAATATAAGTACGTATAATTATGATTGAGATCACTTCTGGGGAAAAACAAAAAAATGAAAACGTTAATTGAAACATTTTCACACTGTCTAAAGAATAAATTTACAATATGAGTGTTTTTGTTTAACAGCTAGGCTATGCTCTTTTAAGAGAAAGAGCGGAAGTTTTGCTGTCCACCAAATCACATAACAATAAAGTTATCGTAATGTTAAGTAATAATATATAACTAAAAGTCCTTTACATAAACGAAATGTAAAGAAAATGTAGTCATATGTATAATCAAACTCAGTTAAAAACAATCACAAGCAAAGACACTAACGAATGATTGTGTGTGTGAGTGAGTCAGTCAGTGCATGTGTGAGTGAATAAATGTTTGAAAGGGAGATAGTTGTATCTATACGGTCCTAATGAAAAATACATAAACGTACGCATATACATTATGAACATAATAATACATCATCTACAATTTGAAGACTTTTCCAAAAGAGAAAACTGTTATACATGTGTATAGAACACATCACTAATTAATGAACTTTCTACAGATCGAGGGCTTGGTGTGAAACGGTTGTAACTTAAATTGGTATTTTTTTACCAAGGTTAATCACCTCGCCATAAAGTCTTTATAAGCGTTAAATCATTTTACTTGGTAAACAATGGAAATTTAGGTGCCATTGCTCGTTCTGAGCAATGGCACCTAAATTTGCATTGTTTACAAAGGGGTCAAAATTTCCCCTAAACCAGGGTTTTCAAAATAGGTTTTTAGTTACAACCGTTTCACGCCAAGCCCTCGAGATGGTATTTATGATTTAATTTGTGTTCATAGTTCATACTTTGGTCGAGTTGAACTGTCAGCCTGTACAGGTAAGAGTCAATCTTGACAGCTGAATGGCGGAAATTTAATAATAGCGGATACATAATAACCTGCTTTAGATTAAAGTAATTTATACATAAATAAATCAAGCCGAAATTCGCTTATCAGACCTTGAAAGTTAACCTTTCAACAATTGGCCCTGATTTCGCCCTGTAATATATCTGTTTGTTTTTATCACATTCCTAAACCAAAGCCAATTACTCAATAAACATCCGAGTCTAAAGCAAAATGGAGTGTTTAATACACGCAATTTTATACGTTTTTATATTAATCAAGTTTAATTAATAATAACTTATTTTTTTCCCCCAAACGCTTATGATAACATCTACATCGTGCATATAATTGTAAAATTGAATTTCATGGCATAAAATATAATTTAAATACGCATTTAACAGGTTTACAGTTTGCCAATTACACAACAAAGAAGCAAAGTCTATTTAGTTGATGACATCGCAAGTTTTTCTGAAGTCATAGAACGTCTGTATTGATGGGATCTAGATTGATGTTGGATAGATATTTGTATACATGTGTTTATAAAAAATTAAACTATGCGTGTTAACAACATGATCATCGTAAACGTCTCCGTGGTAATTACCCTGGAAACACTGTGATATAAAGCTTAAATGAATTGATGAAAGAGCCGTAACACACACACACCATACAAACAAGAAGTTGACTTAACACGAAAACCCTCCCATTAGTTTTTGAATGACATTTGCGATAATTTTGCACATTTACACTGTCGGTTATTTTATTTAAATAGAGGGAGATGCCATTCTGGCTTCATTCTGGTACGTTTTTCAAAAAGATATCGTCAATTTCAGCTGGTCCTTTTTACATGACTCATGACTAATTTGTATAGAGTTCTCTCAAAATCTAACGGGTTCGATACCCGGTTGCGGCGATATTCTTTCGGGCGATGTTTTCCATTGCCTCTCACCTCTGATTTATGTGAGAAAGTAGTCAGTGGCTTCGAAAGAATGTTGTGTAAGTACTGGTGTGGGAAAGCCAGGAAAACATGGGTAGGTGCACTGACCGCCGTGATATGACCAAAGCTGTTGAAAGCGGCGTTAAACTCCAAACAAACAAACAAACAAAATCTCAAAATCTAAAATGTAAAGTTAATGTAAAACTTCAATTGAGGGACAATAAAAGACACATTTAATTGTCGCTTTGACCTTATTGCAGACTGACTCATTAAAGTTTAAAGGTGAATTTCTTTTCGTTTTGATCCCCTAACCTGAAATGGTTCCCCCAAGTTATATATTTTAAAAATACAGTGTTTCAGTAGAAGCTTGAAATTAGTGTAAATGCATTTAATGCTTAAAATATCGCGATAAAAGAAGAAAAGAGGAAATTAATCATCATGCGTTAAAGAAACTTTTTTAAGTAATCTTATCAAGATTGTTATTTCTATTATATACCGATATCTCCATGAAGTAATAGTAAAGGATTACATTCAATTCAGTACAGACAGAGAGCAATAAAGTTAGAAGTATAAATCTAGATTTATAACATATCTAACACATTCCAAGTTTACGAATCGCAAGAATTGTTGTATAATCTGGGTTTTTTTAATAAGAATTGAAGAAATTAATTGTCACTGTTTCCTCACATCGTATCTAGTAGGCTGGATGCTTTGTATGTCAGTTTGAAATTCAAGTATAGAAAATGTTGGAGACAATGTAATGAACAATCCGTAATTGACCATGTAGGGAGTGTGATAGACTGTTGACTTTATCTTGAAGTAAGATGGATACGTGTCTCAGTTGATACAGATCAACAAGAGACTAACCTTAGTTAAACATCACACATAACAGTAGTATAATTGAACGTTGCCATAGTGGGTATCTAACGTATCAATTTTGTCACAGAGTTTCTGATTTCATACTTATATAATACAAACTAGTTGGTGTTGACTTTGCTTTTGTACTGGTGGAAGGGATACTAGCCGAGCTCTAGGAAAACTATCCCTTTTAGTTCTTATAAACACGATAGATGCGATATCAAAATGGAGATCAAATACTATTTGTATCCGCCTAATACAACTTAATTGTATTTGTTTACTGTTTTATTTTTAAGGGAGGAGGGTTGTAAAGAACGCCGTCTGATATATTTCTAAAATCATTCCACAATCATTATTCTCCGGATAACAGCCCGGTTAATCGTATCCGCCAAGCCAAGATTATATTAAACAAGATACGAGAAAATATAAAAAGCGGAAGTGAAATTTTACCTCTGATAATATACATGCCACGCTCCTACATTAATCAATCACTTTCAGTGTGAAATTTACGAGAGAAATCTTTCGTGTGAGGCGTTGAGTAATAAAAATTAACACAGAGGCTGAATTTTAACGATTTAAGCATTGCAAACGTTTATATCACAGACAGATCCTTGGAAATGGTCCCTTTATGAAAAAAAGATTTTAATAAACACATTTTGATTAAAAATTTTATTTTGATGGAACGCTTTATAGAGCCATGTCGATAGCTATTGACATTTAGGACATACACCCGTAGTCAAATCAGGCGCTTCCATTATACAAATCTAGGTATGCAAGTATTCTAGGGGCGAGTTCATATGGGATCCGAGAACAGCCCGAGTGCACTCGGAATCCATTTGAACGGTGATACTTTTAACCTTAGTGACGTCATTTTGACCTTTTGACCCGAATCCGAGTAACCCACGTCAAGCCTGGGGTTACTAGCATTTCAAAATGGCGACCAACGATGTTACTACTCATTCGGAATACCTCGGTGATGAATGCTTCATCAATGGATGATGAAGGATTACGGAATTACCCGAGGTTCCGAATGGTTTACTACACCGTTCAGATGGAAAGCATTAGTGCGCATGTTTTTCTGAATTTATATTTAGACATGACGTCAGTTCTCTATCCTAGAGAAGCCCATCTGAACTCGCCCTAGAATGTATTATACAAGTATGCAGTCTGATCGAACAACTTATTAATTGACGAAAATCGTGCAACTTAGCATTGTAGTCTACAATATAAATTGCTGTCTGAAATTCGAATACTTCATTATCTGTATCTGAGGTATCATAGCAGCTTTTCCCGCAAACACTGATATGTTGTTACAATGAAAATGCACTTATTTCTTTATTTGTTTTGTTTTAAAAGATAAATGTATATCTATTTTTGTGTATGCTTCTTTCAAACAAAGACATCAGTTATATCACGGTGTTTCCTGGGTAAGTTACTACTACTACTACTACCGGTCAAATTATCCTGACACCAGCGGTTCAGTCGTAATGCTTACTCCACAATACTGACCACCATGGAAGGTAAGCCATTACTACCATTTTGTTTAGTCCTTGATATGACAGGACCGGGGATCGAACCCGCGACGTTCTACCACTACTCCACCGAGGTGGGCACATGTATAAATGATCAACTATGTCAATGTGAGTGTTCCGGTTTAATATACTGATGTCTAAGTTTGCTTTTAATTTCTTTTAATGCACGTTCTTTTTACCACTTGGTTTATAATAAGGCATGTCCATGCTCAAAGGTTGTGAAACATTTGACATCAACATTTTAGAGGCGTGCCTGGAAGACCAACAGCAGGGTAATTATTACACGTGTAAAAGAAATGTGTTATAGAAGTTCTTGACATGCTATGACTTACTGAGATCGCGCGGTTTCACTGGCTGAACGGAATCTACACTGGCCACACATGCATTAAAGCTGTTTTTCGTAGAACGCCGCACATATTAAGATAAGAGAATGTTCGACTGGTTTGTAAGATATTTGTATTCGTTATCCAAATAGTAGTCGTACGGTACTTACTCAAACAGAACATTGTCTAGTAGAACAGTCACTCGACATAATAATGACCGTTATGTCTGTGTACAACTTTATCGTTAAACGAACTCACGACCTACCCTTCTCACACCATGCGACTATCCCAGTCATAGTCATTTAACTTACCAACAAACACAGCCAGAGACACTCGAAAGTGTGACTGTACTGAGATCGATAATAGCGGACGTGTCTCCAGTATTTCGTCCAAAAACATCTGACAATTGTCGTTCTGTTTACATACGAACATCACATTACTCCATTCATTCATTACCCACTTCACGTTTTAGTCCAAATGAAAAATGACAAGCCCGCCAGCGATTCCTTTCATACGTATGAATAAAATATACATGAGCGATGCATTGGTAAAAGAGTCCATATTGGAACCCGGTTTTTGGTCATCTTATTTATAATGGGACTACGCTTCTAGTTTTCGGATAAAGACAATTTTCATATAACTATGCAGCATGTGACGTTGAAGCCATTGACGAATCTTTGCAGATACATTGATGGATACATTGGCTTTTGTTTTCAGTTTATGAAATACGTAAGTACATTTTCGATTCACGCGAATGACATCGTTGTTTTATAATAGTAGAATTCAGCTAATGTAACCAGACTGGTCATTTGTCATCGAGAAATTAATGACATGGGAGAATTTCCCGGGGATACAAACTGGCTGAATCATCAGATTTCAATGAAAATCAACATCAAACAAGGTTTCTTATTTGCCTGTTTCATTTCCCCCCACGGTCCATCATCGGTTCGGAATTATAACGGTTTGTGGTTTATTTGTAACACAATTAGTTCCTGACCTGCTAGGGCAGATTGATCAGAATACTAATTGTTTGCAAGGTGCTCTAAGGAAAGAGATTTGAGTCACTTCATTGAACTTATAGCAAACACTAACTAAAATAGTCATGGTGCGTGCCCGATTTGATAATATTGGCCGACACATAGACGAACGATATTCAACGAAAACCAACCTTAAGTTGATTACTACACGTGTTGACAGATAGTTTCTGCTTTATAGAAGGTTTTTTTTTTTTTTAAATATTCAATGCCTAACCGGCGACATTGAAGACCTAGATCATACTGCGCGCAAGCCCAGATTGATTTTGACGTACACTGATCGCAAATGCATTACGGGTGTATTTCGCAAATCGCCGCTTTAATATGTTCGTACTTGAATATAACCAGAGAGGCTATATTATTAGACGTAACAAGGCCTACACTATAGCTATAAGACATTGCAAGCTCGGGTTATACTATACATTCGCACAGGTTCGCTCCAGTCCAATAGTGTTTATATATATTACACAGGACCTAGTTTAGTCCACGTGTCTGATATCTAAGAAACCGTTTAAATTGTGTAATCAAGACAAGACCACGCTATACTGCACTCAATTAAGAAAATGATATATAAGATACACTCAATAATACACTCAAAGATATATAAAATACACTCAATGATATATAAGATACACTCAATGATATATAAAATACACTCAATGATATATAAGATACACTCAATGATATAGAAAATGATATATAAGATACACTCAATGATATATAAGATACACTTAATAATATATAAGATACACTCAATGATATATAAAATACACTCAATGATATATAAGATACACTCAATGATATATAAGATACACTCAATGATATATAAGATATACTCAATGATATATAAGATACACTCAATGACATATAAGATATACTCAATGATATATAAGATATACTCAAGGATATATAAGATATACTCAATGATATATAAGATACACTCAATGATGTTTAAGATATAATCAATAAATATATAAGATACACTCAATGATATATAAGATACATTCAATGATATATAAGATACACTCAAGGATATATAAGATATACTCAATGATATATAAGATATACTCAATGATATATAAAATACACTCAATGATATATAAGATACACTCAATGATATATAAGATACACTCAATGATATATAAGATACACTCAATGATATATAAGATACATTCAATGATATATAAGATACACTTAATGATACACTCAATGAGATATAAGATACACTCAATGATACACTCAATGATATATAAGATACACTCAATGATATATAAGATACATTCAATGATATATAAGATATACTCAATGATATATAAGATACACTCAATGATATATAAGATACACTCAATGATATATAAGATACACTCAATAATATATAAGATACACTAAATGGTTGTAGAATTTAAGAGTATTCTGAAAGTCTTGATAAATAACCGTTTTGAGAAGTGATTATAAAACCAGTCTTCTGAAAATGTTTTAAAAGTCGTCTGTATCAGAGAGAGGGATACTATTAATGACGTATTGAAACATCAGAGACTGGCTAGATTCCCATGCAGAACTTCACTATTAATGACGTTTTGAAACATCTGAGACTGGCTAGATTCCCATGCATAACTTCACTTTTAATGCATTGTAATCGGTCAGAACGTTCACCGGGTTGTTATTCTTAGCTGTAATTAAGACGAATATATAGATGAGCCGGTAGATGGGAAAATGCACACGTTGGCATTTCTGAACAGTGTCGGTGTGTTGTCCCCCTGCTCTGTCTTTTCAGAATATAAACAAGTTGACAGACTCTTCTTACACTCTTGTGCATGTAATAAGTGAACAGTGTATATATTGATTAGACTATGCGGATGAAAGGACTGATCTTGATCTACACTGTTTACAAAAGCCAACTTGTGCATTTTGTCATGCACTGGCTCATATAGGGAATGGTCAGAGAGTTCACCGGGTTGTTAGTCTTTGCTGTATTTAATACGAATCAATAAATAGTAATGAAACTTACGTCATCTGATGAATAGTAAATGATAAGTGTTGTTTGTGTTCCTCCCAGGATCAAAGTATTAATGGTATATCTCAAAACCAGGCCCCTTTTATAAGTCCCTAGATGATGCTTGATACGTTACATGTAACTTACAACAGTGCTTAATGGCTTATTTTATTCTATATAAATGGGATGATAAACAACCGTTTGCAATCATTCTGAAATTGTGCTATTTGTTTATAGACGTTCTGTTACTGGTTCAATTTAGCTCACGTAACTGAACAAGCTGGGAAGACACTGGCACACTAGTTATTCAATTATACTATAATGACTGTGTTCAGTACGTATGTCTGCTAACCACTAATCCTAGTGCAAATAAGCAATAATTATGCCCTTAATTTCATTTTTCTAATGTCTTTTGAAAATTCCTGATATTTGTCATTGAGCATGATTCTGCTAATATACAGCCCAATTCTCACATAGCATATTAACGCATCTTCAACAGACACACCTTTTAACCCTTTCCCTCATATAGACGCTTTATGACGCCTCTGCAGCAGACGACTTTTTGAAAACATAGTGACAAAAGAAGAAATTGCACACAACGTGCAATTTCTCCTTTTGCCACAATGTTTTCCACTTTTTGTCATAGGTTATCCATTCAACTATGGAGATTTTCTATGTTTTGACAAAATAAGTTCAAAGTCGTCTGCTGCAGAATTGTCGTATGAGGGAAAAGGTTAAAACATCGTGGCCACCGGATCAATTGCTCTCTGTGAATAATTTTGCATTTTGCCATACGTTTTCAAATCAATTTAAGAATCAATAAGTGCTCCAGGCAAACCAAACTAAACGTTATTATTATACGCCCAGAAAAAGACATACATGCGCGACTAATGCAAAAGGTTTCAAATGGAAAATGCTTACAGGAGTTTCTTGAAATATGTTAATATTGATATGGGTTCACACTTGTCACAAATACTTTAAAGATGACTTTCCCGCTCAGTTATACATTTTTCTCCCAATTAATGATTGTCTATAGTATTTACTATGTGCTTATACCAGTTTCAAATTCGTGAGATTCAAATAGCAAGCCAACCCAACGAATAGAACACTGAGATTGAAGCACACGCTATTTCATGTGTGTAGGAACATGCACCAAAGTATCAGTAATGTCTGTTTTCCCGACAGGGTGAAAGCATTAATGGTCTGTCAAAACCATACTCGTTTTATGTATTCCCAAGTTAAATCTTGATACGTAACATGAAGTTTATAGCTGTAATCAATGGCTGGTTAAATTCTATTAAATCCTTCCCACGTGAATACGAGCTCCGAACCTGTCTGAATCAGGTTCTATGAAACACTGTGTGTAAAACAGACACGTAGGATTCTAACCAAAGTAAACACTTATTTTAATATTATCGTGTTGTCTACTTTTCCCTCTAAAAATGTACTTCATTGAGTCAATGCTATATTAATACTATTTTATTATCAGATAATTCAATTTAGAACAGTCTTAAATCGAAATCAGAAGCAACGAGGTTAAAATGGGCTAGGATTGAAGCAATTTAAAAATTGCTGTATTGTGTAATTTTACTTATTACCTGACTGAAACAAACAGTTCAATTACTTTTTAGTCTAAAGCACGATTTAATCGTTACATTTTCCTTCAAACTTCATGTTTTATGTTCTTTATACGTGCCAAATTTATGTGATGATTTATATTATACATTCGACTAAATTTGCATTGTACCTATCATTTAATCCTTTCCGACCAGCAGACGAATGACTCCATGTACTGCTGACTTAATGTACTACTGACTGAATGTACTGTTGACTTACTGTACTGTTGACTTAATGTACTGCTGACTTAAAGCACTGTTGACTTACTGTAACTTAATGTATCGTTGACTAATGGACTGGTGACTGAATGGACTACTGACTAATGGACTGGTGCCTGAATGGACTACTGACTAATGGACTGGTGCCTGAATGGACTACTGACTAATGGGCTGGTGACTGAATGGAGTAGTGACTAATGGACTAGTGACTAAATGGACTGGTGACTAAATGGACTACTGACTAATGGAATGTTGACTGAGTGGTCTACTGACTAATGGACTGTTGACTGAATCGTCTACTGACTAATGGACTGGTGACTGAATAGACTGGTGCCTGAATGGACTGGTGACTAAATTGACTACTGACTAATGCACTGTTGACTGAATGGACTACTGACTAATGGACTGGTGACTGAATAGACTGGTGCCTGAATGGACTGGTGCCTGAATGGACTGATGACTAAATGAACTACTGACTAATGGACTGTTGACTGAATGGACTACTGACTAATGGAATGTTGACTGAATGGACTACTGACTAATGGACTGTTGACTGAATGGACTACTGACTAATGGACTGTTGACTGAATGGACTACTGACTAATGGACTGGTGACTGAATGGACTACTGGCTAATGGAATGTTGACTGAATGGACTGGTGACTAAATGGACTACTGACTAATGGACTACTGACTAATGGACTGGTGACTGAATGGACTACTGACTAATGGACTGGTGACTGAATGGACTGCTGCCAAATGAACTAGTGACTGAATGGACTACTGACTAATGGACTGGTGACTGAATGGACTGCTGCCAAATGAACTAGTGACTGAATGGACTACTGACTAATGGACTAGTGACTGAATGGACTGCTGCCAAATGAACCAGTGACTGACTGGACTACTGACTAATGGACTGCTGACCAGACTAATGGACTTGTGCCTGAATGTACTGGTGACTGAATGGACTACTGACTAATGGACTGGTGACTGAATGGACTGCTGCCAAATGAGCTAGTGACTGAATGGACTACTGACTAATGGACTGCTGACCAGACTAATGGACTTGTGCCTGAATGTACTGGTGACTGAATGGACTACTGACTAATGGACTGGTGACTGAATGGACTACGGGCTAATGGACTGCTGACTTATGGATTGCTGACAAAATGATCTTGTGACTGGATAGATTACAGACTAATAGACTTGTGCCTGAATGGACTGGTGAATGAATGAACTACTGACTAATGGACTGGTGACTGAATGGACTACTGACTAATGGACTGCTGACCAAATTGACTAGTGACTGAATGGATTACAGACTAATGGACTGGTGTCTGAATGGACTGGTGACTGAATGGACTACTGACTAATGGACTGGTGACTGAATGGACTACTGACTAATGGACTACTGACTAATAGACTGGTGACTGAATGGATTACAGACTAATGGACTACTGACTAATAGACTGGTGACTGAATGGACTACTGACTAATGGACTGGCGACTGAATGGACTACTGAGAAATGGACTGGTGACTGAATGATCTGCTGACTGAATGTTCAGCTGACTAAATGGACTACTGACTGAATGAACTGGTGAATGAATGGACTGCTGACTAAATGGACTACTGACTAATGGACTGGTGACTGAATGTTCTGCTGACTTATTGACTGGTGGCTAAATGGACTTCTGACTAATGGACTGGTGACTGAATGTTCTGCTGACTAAATGTTATGCTGACTAAATGAACTACTGACTAATAGACTACTGAGTAATGGGTTGCTGACTAATGTTCTTCTGACTGAATGGACTACTGATTGAATGGACTGGTGATGAATGGACTGGTGACTGAATGGACTACTGACTAAAGGACTGGTGACTGAATGGACTTCTGATTATAGACTGGCGACTGAATGGACTACTGACTAATGGATATGTGACTGAATGTTCTGCTGACTAAATGGACTACTGACTGAATGGACTGGTGAATGAATGGACTGCTGAGTATATGGACTACTGACTAATGGACTGGTGACTGAATGGACTTCTGACTAATGGACTGGCGACTAAATGGACTACTGACTAATGGACTGATGACTGAATGTTCTGCTGACTGAATGTTCTGCTGACTAAATGGACTACTGACTGAATGGACTGGTAAATGAATGGACTGCTGACTAAATGGACTACTGACTAATGGACTGGTGACTGAATGTTCTGCTGACTAATTGACTGGTGACTAAATGGACTACTGACTAATGGACTGGTGACTGAATGTTCTGCTCACTGAATGTTCTGCTGACGAAATGGACTGCGGAGTAATAGACTACTGACTAATGGACTGCTGTCTGAATGTTCTGCTGACTGAATGGACTGCTGACTGAATGTTCTGCTGACTGAATGTTCTGCTGACGGAATGGACGCTACTGACTAATGAACTGGTGACTGAATGTTCTGCTGACTGAATGGACTGCTGACTAATAGACTGCTGACTGAATGGACTGCTGACTAATGGACTGCTGACTGAATGTTGTGCTGACTGAATCGACTACTGACTAATGGACTGGTGACTGAATGTTCTGCGGACTAATGGACTGGTGACTGAATGTTCTGCTGAATGAATGGACTGCTGACTAATTGACTGCTGACTGAATGTTCTGCTGACTACATTGACTGTTGATTTAATGGACTGTTGGCGTACTATGACAGCATACGATAGGCAAGTATAGGTTCTCTTCAAATAGCATCTGCAGAACGATACGATACTATTGGTTTTATGAATGGAATAACTTCTGCGTCTTCTACATTGTTGTATTTAGCTAACCTATATTCCTATTTACACTTACGCCGTCATATATGATTTAAAGCGTTTCTCTACGTGTTTATCAAAGATAGAAAATGCCTTTCCACGAATGACTCGTGCTATGTAAACACTACTCTCATGAAAGTTGAGACCACTGTAGATCCAGATCACATTGCCATCATTTAAAGGAACATGCGCATAACACTAGTAGGTATACACCTCCAGTGTGGATGTAGGTATGTATAGGATATAAACTAACGGTGAAGACTCTGATGAGACTGCTGATGCACAGGACTTGCCTGAGGTTCCGCTCCACGCAGATGCAATAACAGCCCTACTGGCTAGACGCGGCTTAAATGCTACCGAACTATTTACTAGTGCTATGTTAATGTGAAGGTTAGGTTCACGTTACATGTACTTGCATGACCATACCTACGATCCTGTATATGTGGTCGAATTACACTGTACTCCGAACCTTCATGTACATGCATGATTTATTATTGTGGTCACATATCTCTGTCATGCGCAGAAACCGTAATGTATGTAGTAATGCGTCAGAGTACGTTTATGTTAGTAATCAAACCCAACAATTTACAAGCTGAACGAGTCATACCTTATCATGAAAAAGTTATTTGTGTATCACATACACTATCACAGTGACATCTGAGTCATGTTTAATCCATTTAATCAGCGTGTTTTTTAATTTATTTCTGTTGGCGAATACAAAATACAGATAGATATTTTGATATAACAGACAATTGAGGGCAAAACCATTACGTAGTCCTAATGCTGATAGTTTCGAAATATGACAGGAACAATAAAATCCACATGACGTTTTGTAAACGAATTATGAAAGACTGACGTTTTTGGAGAAGCATTGTTTTTGCTTTTTTATGGGTTTTTTTCTCGATTTTTATGAGATTTGTTACATGTGTTTAATTATTTTCTATATAAAGTCTCGTGTTCCAGACAATTTAGTATTGTGTCTTGTCTCTTGGGTTCTGGAAAAGAATTTCGGTTATTTAACTTAGCTCAATTCTTATGCAAGGATAACGTTATTGTCTTTTTCCTAATTTACTTTCGACAATTTATTTTTCCTTTGTAAGCCAATCATAAAATTCCTTTATGCATCATTTTTCTCATTTCTAGTAAATGTAAATTATGTTTACTTATATTTATAAAGGTATTCACGTCGTAAACGAGCACGTAGACGTTCGATAAGTTAGAGTGTCAACCCAAAAATGACCGAGTTGTTAGTATTTAAAACAATTATTAACCCCTTCATACATACAGTCAATCCGCAGCAGACGACTTTTATAACCTCTTTGCAAAAATATGAAACCCTCTCTGTAAAGGAAATTTTAATAATAGAATCTATTTATAACCGATTCTGCAAAATTAGAAATTGCCTATGATGAGCTATTATGTTTTGGTCACACTGTTTTCAAACGTCGCCTGTTGTAACGGCACCAGAGAGTGACTGTATCCGGGTGAAGTAGAATGGAAGGGTTACGGGCGAAGAAGAAAGTCGATATTCTTATAAACTACATATTCCCTAAAACATATTGTCTGTATGAGGGTATGGGTTGTAAACATAAAATAAACAGACAGTGAGGTATACAGAGAAACCCCAACGGGTAGATTCCTGAATATTTGATGGACGGTCGAAAGCGTTTTTACCAAACCAGTCTGCATTTCGGACATTCAGGTGTGAGATCAATTTAGCAACGCCACACGTAAGCCAACCTTATGAGATTTTGAAATAAAAGACAATTACAATCAAATAACAAACATGTCGAATTGACTCCTTTTCCTAACAATTGTTCTACAGTTTCCAGTCCGCACGTATGTCCTGTGGAAAAATAGGGGGACAAATAGGGGAATCATATCAGAATACACGGAGGAGCGTGGTGATCTGGGTGTGTTCTGGTAACAACGTACATCAACCGTCGATTTTCATACGATGTGGTCCGTTTTGTTTTGAATGACAAGGCCATAAACGAAGATCCGTGATCTATATATAAAACATTTATTATCTTAACTGAGTCAGGCGAAAATGGATATAGGTCCATTACCGTTCCGGTATTTGCTTCATGGTAAACGAAAGTAAAACAAGTTGGGCTAGTGTTCTAACTTTCCGTCAAAGATAATATTTTAATCTATTTTCACATGCAACCGCTTACTGACACGTCAGGGGTAGACAACTTTTGAAAACAAGGAATTGATAAAAAATACCAGTTTCTCCTTTTGCCACAAAGTTTTTAACTCTATTTAATTGTTATAATTTTATTTACCAAGATTTTCCATAGTTTAGCCTATACGCTTTTAAAGTGGACTGCTGCTGATTAGATGTAAGTAGGAAAGGGTTAAATGTAGGTGGATATTGAAGCTTCTCGAGACTGCGCAGTGACAATGTGCGGATGCAACAAGATTATATTTAGTCCATGTTGGCTCTGTTTGTATATGACGCGGATTATCACAAATCTCTGTGCCGATACCCACAGCGCGATGTCAAACTACGAGTAAATATTTCGTTAATCAGACATGGCTTAACATCGCTTTTCGCCTTTTGATGGCCAGTTTATGATCAGCGTTAATAAAACCTGGACATTGTAAATGTATAAAGATAAAGATCACACAATTAACGGTAAACATTAAATTGAAATACCAACAAGTTCATGACTGACCACCCTTGCCTAAAGGTACTGTATTACGTCTTACATACAGTTGAACACTGGCATGCAAATAGGTTCTTTTTGATAGTGCAAATATGAACTGTGATGTCAAATACGATAAGCCCGGAGCCGAAAGCTTTACTACTTACTGTCCCAAGAAAAGGCGTATTCATCAATTGTTAGGTCGAATAGCCTTTACTTGGATTGACCATGCAATCAAGCGTTCATGTTTTGATCAAACGCGACACTAGTATAGATACCCATTCTTCTTTACCTCTCGAATAGAGTGTTGTTAATCTGGTTACGTGACTATCGTAAATCAGATACAAATAGTTATTCGGCAGTCATAGATTAATCACTGTTCTCTGGATATATTTAGTTCAAAATGTTAGAACCCGGAACATTTATAATAAACAAGTGCAAATCAATATATCTTAAACTCTAACACATATTGAATGCCACCATGCTACCCCTTTCCAACAGCAAAGGGACAGCAAACACTTAATTGACTAAACGTCCGTTAATCTTATTCCTTTTAAGCTATAACATTTCTATATAAAGTTAACTGTTAATGTTACACCGTTTATAGTAGACGGTTATAAATTATAAACATATCACCAAGTCGTAAAACTAGCCCACCCTTTACATACCTTAATCACCGCCCTATTACACAACGCACATTGTTTTGTCATTAAACACGCAGCCATTACACTCCAGTGTTTCAAAGGACACTGTTTAAAGTAGTAAGATGTCTTGAAGTATGTATGTTAAAACTCAGTATGTCTTGTGTCAACTGTAAGTCGCGTAAATAAAAACAAGTACTTTTTGGATTTCAAGCCTTAAAATGTCTTAATCCTGTTTCTTACAGGCACCTTTTGTCAATGAAATGTGACATTGGGAAAGAGTAAATATGTACACGGGTCAAGAGGGTTGGAGTAGCAAATTGTATATAGATTGTATTTTACCTTTACAACGAATGAATGCACAATACGATGGTAAATCTTCGTTAATTAAACAAACCCAGTATTATCATTTACGATCAACGTTCGTGTATGGACGATACATGTAAACATACATAATTGTTACATGTATATAAATGTATCCACCCATGCCATGCCGTACAGATGCATACCATCAACTTTACACTTTAGACATTGTAGTCTGCTTTCCTCCTTCGCGATTAATGTTTCGGGGATAGCATCGCAACGTGTCACCAGTGTATGGATAATAAAGCCATTATAACTGGTATAAAAAGCTGGATGCTATATCAAAATGTCTATAAATACCATCTTGTTTCCATCCATTTAAACATCTCACTGATCTCACCAATAACGTGGGTAGTAATGGCCCTGCCACACTAGTGCGTATCGTACTAGCGTATGCCAGCGTATGACAAATATCACTCATGCGCTGGTATACGCTGACAAACGATAGGGGTATATTAGGCATATACGTTTCGAGTACGGTCGCATACGGTGGCATACCTATATAACGATTTATTTGTAGGAATGTTATCCGCCCCCAGGATAAGTTTTATTCCAGTATTTAGAATGTCAACTTGTTCGGTCTTTAAACAACATGGTGCGAGTGAAATACAAATTCATGGCAAATGTTTGTCGTATTGGTTGGTCATTGAGTTTAGAATGATATGTAGTATCGCCTTTTGAAACAAAATAATGTGCTCATTTAACACTTACCTCACATACAGACGCTTTCTTTTAAGCTTCTACAGTGGACAACATTGTAGCAAAAGGAGAAATTGGCCATACTGAGCAATTTCTAGGTTTAGCATCAATGTTTTCAACCATATTCATTGATTGTTTGTTCATTTATAAAGAGTTTTCATAGGTGTGACTATATTTTTTAAACGTCGTCTGCTGCAGATTGGTTGTATTTAGAAAAGGGTTAAATAGTTTGAGTTGTGCATGTTTTATTACGACAGTATAACATCACTGCGCTCTATTTGGGATATGCTAAGTTGATGTTTTAAGTGTAACTTTTATCAGGTGTTTACCCTTTATGTTCGTCGTATATGTGTTAAGGGTTTTTAAATATTTATACATGACGTAATTGGTAATAAAGCGAAGTGTAACAATAATGACGCATTAACCTTGAATACAACACGATACAAACAGCCAGAAGCCCCGATTGTCTGTGTGTTGAAATGGAATATACCGGTCATGACCCTTTTATACGTAGATAAATATTTTGCCTATGCTATTATCAGCTTATCTTTTAGCTGTTTTGATACTGTATTAACTCTTATTCAGGCTATCTTTATCAAAATATCGCATAAAGTAATATTGTGAATATGGCACACCTGTAGCGTTAATTCGATAAGGGAATGACATACTTATCTTTTAGGTTTCTCGTCAAGTCAATATTGTACAACCTCATCTATTTGACCACGGGCCTTGCAATACATTGTGTAAGTTCTTCCATCATGTATAAGTTTATCAAAACTTCTAACTAAAATGGCGTAAATGACGGGTCGAACTTAGCACGTGTTTCTCTCATTCTGCTACTAAACAGTGAACAGCAAACTACGCTCTGGTTTTGATATAAACTTAATAATATGAAATATGTAATAATCATTCTCTCGCTGATTTCAAACATTCCCTAATATTTCTATTTTTGAATCATCTGAAGTTGTCTGACGATGATAGTTTAATTTATTTTGACTGGCGTATATATTTACTTTTTAGTTTCGACACATCATAGTTCAAAATTACATGTTAGACTGCCCATGCAAAAATATATCGTTTCAGTTGTATCGAAATCTAAACAACTAATAAGGATCTAAATTAAATCCTGTGTCAGTAATTTGTGGAAAGTGTAGATCTAGACATAGCTGATTTAGGCCGATCTGGGTCTATACCTGGTTGTATTTGTATGCATGAACTGTAACACTGTATGTTAAATTAACCTTAGCCAGAGGACTTGTTGACGAACGGTGCAGACACATTGATTAAGAAAGGGAAATATAATAACATATAATAATAATAATCAGTATAAATGCAACATTACTGGCTTGAAGCGCTGCACAGTCGTAACTATACTTAAAGACAAGAAGTACTTACGGTTGTTTGAAATTGAACCAACAATACATATTAACGCCCCATCGATAGCATCATTTGTTGAATGTGTTTAAGGTTAAATTATGCATGAAGTGATAGGAGAGACGTGGCGAGTTGATGAATCGGTTGTGCATCATCATATATCATAAGTTATCACTACCATCAGCAATGTCGGGATGAATATTCTCTCTCAAATAACATTGGATAATAATCACGTCATGGCACCGGTAAATCATTTATAAGCTGGGTTCAAAACTTACAATATATAAAAAAGAATAGCTCAGTCGGAAGCGACGCAAACGGTCAATCAAGGTGTTGTGAGTTCGAACCCCTCTTCCAATATTTGAGAAAGGTAAAATCGACTAGCGTAAATTGTCTTCAACCAATGGACTGACAGTAAATGTGGGAAAATAGCAAGTTGCTTGGAAAGAATGGTGTATGGAGTAAAGTCAGGAAACAAATTGGTGAACTGGCCAACGTGATAAGACTAAAATGATGAAAGCGGTGTTGAACCTCATCACCAAAGAGACCATTGTGGATCAAGATCACACTGCGTATCCGCGCAATATGATCTCGATGTGTATTACTCGAAGTGTAGGAACATTACCATTCTGCAAGCTTTTGACAAACAGTGCGTGTTTAGATCAAACTTTTAGGGAGCGTAAGCTAGCCTTGTCAGAAACACTTCGTCGCTAATGTCTCTAGAGCACTGCTCATACATATTTGGAGCTTAACCTTAATTTGGAAAATGAACTTGTCCAGATTTTTCTTTGGAAGAGTTCATATGTTATACTAAGAATATAATTAAATGTTCAGTTGAGCAGTAAACAGTATATGCCTGGTCTAACAGTGCGGACTTACTGGGTGGCCGGACTCTATGCTGGTGTTACATGACTGGTCTAACAGTGCGGACTCACTGGGTGGCCGGACTCTATGCTATAGTGCTACATGACTGGTCTAATAGTGCGGACTCACTGGGTGACCGGACGCTATGCTGGTGTTACATGACTGGTCTAATAGTGCGGACTCACGGGGTGGCCGGACTCTATGCTATAGTACTACATGACTGGTCTAATAGTGCGGACTCACTGGGTGACCGGACTCTATGCTGGTGTTACATGACTGGTCTAATAGTGCGGACTCACTGGGTGGCCGGACTCTATGCTATAGTGCTACAGGACTGGTCTAACAGTGCGTACTTACTGGGTGGCCGGACTCTATGCTAGTGCTACAGGACTGGTCTAATAGTGCGGACTCACTGGGTGGCCGGACTCTATGCTATAGTGCTACATTACTGGTCTAACAGTACGGACTCACTGGGTGACCGGACTCTATGCTGGTGCTACAGGACTGGTCTAATAGTGCGGACTCACTGGGTGACCGGACTATATGCTGGTGTTACATGACTGGTCTAATAGTGCGGACTTACTGGGTGGCCGGACTCTATGCTATAGTGTTACATTACTGGTCTAACAGTGCGGACTCACTGGGTGGCCGGACTATATGCTGGTGCTACAGGACTGGTCTAACAGTGCGGACTCACTGGGTGGCCGGACTCTATGCTATAGTGCTACAGGACTGGTCTAACAGTGCGGACTCACTGGGTGACCGGACTCTATGCTGGTGCTACATGACTAGTCTAACAGTGCGGACTCACTGGGTGGCCGGACTATATGCTGGTGCTACAGGACTGGTCTAACAGTGCGGACTCACTGGGTGGCCGGACTCTATGCTATAGTGCTACAGGACTGGTCTAACAGTGCGGACTCACTGGGTGACCGGACTATATGCTGGTGTTACATGACTGGTCTAATAGTGCGGACTTACTACTGGGTGGCCGGACTATATGCTAGTGCTACAGGACTGGTCTAACAGTGCGGACTCACTGGGTGGCCGGACTCTATGCTGGTGCTACATGACTGGTCTAACAGTGCGGACTTACTGGGTGGCCGGACTCTATGCTGGTGCTACAGGACTGGTCTAATAGTGCGGACTCACTGGGTGGCCGGACTCTATGCTATAGTGCTACAGGACTGGTCTAACAGTGCGGACTCACTGGGTGGCCGGACTCTATGGTAGTGCTACAGGACTGGTCTAACAGTGCGGACTCACTGGGTGGCCGGACTATATGCTGGTGCTACAGGACTGGTCTAACAGTACGGACTCACTGGGTGGCCGGACTCTATGCTGGTGCTACAGGACTGGTCTAACAGTGCGGACTCACTGGGTGGCCGGACTCTATGCTATAGTGCTACAGGACTGGTCTAACAGTGCGGACTCACTGGGTGGCCGGACTCTATGCTGGTGCTACAGGACTGGTCTAACAGTGCGGACTTACTGGGTGGCCAGACTCTATGCTGGTGCTACAGGACTGGTCTAACAGTGCGGACTCACTGGGTGGCCGGACTCTATGCTATAGTGCTACAGGACTGGTCTAACAGTGCGGACTCACTGGGTGGCCGGACTCTATGCTGGTGCTACAGGCCTGGTCTAACAGAGCGGACTTACTGGGTGGCCGGACTCTATGCTATAGTGCTACAGGACTGGTCTAACAGTGCGGACTTACTGGGCGGGCGGACTCTATGCTATAGTGCTAGAGGACTGGTCTAACAGTGCGGACTTACTGGGTGGCCGGACTCTATGCTGGTGCTACAGGACTGGTCTAACAGTGCGGACTCACTGGGTGGCCGGACTCTATGCTGGTGCTACATGACTGGTCTAACAGTGCGGACTCACTGGGTGGCCGGACTCTATGCTGGTGCTACATGACTGGTCTAACAGTGCGGACTCACTGGGTGGCCGGACTCTATGCTGGTGCTACATGACTGGTCTAACAGTGCGGACTTACTGGGTGGCCGGACTCTATGCTGGTGCTACATGACTGGTCTAATAGTGCGGACTTACTGGGTGGCCGGACTCTTTGCTGATGCTACAGGACTGGTCTAACAGTGCGGACTCACTGGGTGGCCGGACTCTATGCTGGTGCTACAGGACTGGTCTAACAGTGCGGACTCACTTGGTGACCGGACTCTATGCTGGTGCTACAGGACTGGTCTAACAAAGCGGACTTACTGGGTGGCCGGACTCTATGCTGGTGCTACAGGCCTGGTCTAACATAGCGGACTCACTGGGTGGCCGAACTATATCCTGTTGCTACAGGCTTTACACAATCGGTTCCATGACTGGTCTAACAGTGCGGATTTACTGGGTGGCCGGACTCTATGATGTTGCTACATAACTGGTCTAACAGTGCGGACTCACTGGGTGGCCGAACTATGTCCTGTTGCTACAGGCTTCACACAATCGGTTCCAGCAGTCAGAGGGTTAATGAAATACTTCTTGACGCCTTTACAGTAGAGATTGTTTAAAACATAGTGAATGAAAACGAACAAATTTCCCATTTTGCCATAACTTTTTCAAAGGTTGCCTGCTTTTGTGGAGTCATTCCTCATCCATGTTAGGAAAATTATCAACGTAATGAGTATGGGACAGAAGCGACTGTAAAGACATACACAAAACGGATTTAAAAATATTGTTTGTTTGGTTAATAATGCACTGTATCTTAAACTTTGTAGTCAGGTCATCAGCGGAGCAATGAAGCGTTCTTCGTTCGACCGAATCAAACTGTCACTTAAAAGTAAGGGTTTTTATGATTCATGCTTTCGCCTCAAGAGTTGATACAATAATAAACTGAGCTGTGTGAAGTTAGCTAAACATACGACATTCGACATTCGACATTCAAAAGTTGGAAAAAAAAACGAATGTCGTGCTGGCACGACATTCGACATTCGACATTCAGAAGTTGGAAAAAAAAACGAATGTCGTGCTGGCACGACATTCGACATTCGACATTCAAAAGTTGAAAAAAAAAAAACGAATGTCGTGCTGGCACGACATTCGACATTCGACATTCAAAAAATAAAACTTCAAAAAATTGAATGTCGTGCTGGCACGACATTCGACATTCGACATTCAAAAAATAAAACTTCAAAAAATTGAATGTCGTGCTGGCACGACATTCGACATTCGACATTCAAAAGTTGGAAAAAAAAACGAATGTCGTGCTGGCACGACATTCGACATTCGACATTCAAAAGTTGAAAAAAAAAAAACGAATGTCGTGCTGGCACGACATTCGACATTCGACATTCAAAAAATAAAACTTCAAAAAATTGAATGTCGTGCTGGCACGACATTCGACATTCGACATTCGACATTCAAAAGTTGAAAAAAAAAATCCGAATGTCGTGCTGGCACGACATTCGACATTCGACATTCAAAAGTTGGAAAAAAAAACGAATGTCGTGCTGGCACGACATTCGACATTCGACATTCAAAAGTTGAAAAAAAAAACCGAATGTCGTGCTGGCACCACATTCGACATTCGACATTCAAAAAATAAAACTTCAAAAAATTGAATGTCGTGCTGGCACGACATTCGACATTCGACATTCGACATTCAAAAGTTGGAAAAAAAACCGAATGTCGTGCTGGCACGACATTCGACATTCGACATTCAAAAGTTGAAAAAAGATCTCAAGGGAGTGCAACAACGGCCTTAAGGCGGATTTCACCCGAGTCTGCCGCGTGTATTACGGAGAGCCCTTAGGCCTACAAGCCCTTGTCACGGGAGTCGAACAAAAACAAATCACAATGGAGTGGAACACTTTTTTTTTTTTCTTACGGGCGTGGAACAACGGCCTTAAGGCGGATTTCTACTCGAGTCTGCTGCGTGTATTACGTGGAGCACTTGGGCCTACAAACCCTTGTCACGGCAGTCGAACAAAAAAAAAGATCACAATGGAGTGGAACACTTTTATTTTTTTTCTTACGGGCGTGGAACAACGGCCTTAAGGCGGATTCCTACTCGAGTCTGCTGCGTGTATTACGGGGAGCACTTGGGCCTACAAGCCCTTGTGACGGCAGTCGAACAAAAAAAAAATCACAATGGAGTGGAACACTTTTTTGTTTTTGTTTCGGGCGTGGAACAACAGCATTAAGGCGGATTTCTACCGGAGTCTGCTGCGTGTTTTACGGGGAGCACTCTGCTGCTAGTCGGGGAAATGTAAGCCGGGGCCGCATACTCTTTAAGGCAGGTCCCGCAGTCTACCCGCGCTTACGGCAAAGTACAGAGCTTTGTTTTACGCTAGCACTCCGCTGCTAGTAGGGGAAATGTGCGCCGGTGCCGCATATGATATACGGCCGGTCCCGCAGTCTAGCCGCGCTTAAGGCGAAGTGCTGAGCCTTGATTTAGGCGAGCAATCGGCTGCTAGTAGGGGAAGTGTGAGCCCGGGTCGCATACGCTATAAGGCAGGCCCTGCAGTCTACATTCGATATTGGAAATTCAAAAACGAATGTCGTGCTGGCACGACATTCGACATACGACATTCAAATATTAAAACTTTAAAAAATCGAATGTCGTGCTGGCACGGGACAGCTACCAGGGCCGTAAGTCGAATTTCTACCCCAATTTACCGCATAATTTAAAGGGAGCACTCGGTCCTAGAGGCCATAGTCAAGGCAGTCGAATCCCGAACATTTCACAATGGAGTGGAACACTTTTTTTTTTTTTTTCCACGGGACAGCTACCAGGGCCGTAAGTCGAATTTCTACCCGAATTTACCGCATAATTTAAAGGGAGCACTCGGTACTAGAGGCCTTAATCAAGGCAGTCGAAGCCCGAACATTTCACAATGGAGTGGAACCCTTTTTTTTTTTTTTTCACGGGACAGCTACTAGGGCCGTTAGTCGAATTTCTACCCGAGTTTACCGCTTTATTCAAGGGAGCACTCGGTACTAGAGGCCATAGTCAAGGCAGTCGAAGCCCGAACATTTCACAATGGAGTGGAACACTTTTTTTTTTTTTTTCACGGGACAGCTACCAGGGCCGTAAGTCGAATTTCTACCCGAATTTACCGCATAATTTAAAGAGAGCACTCGGTCCTAGAGGCCTTAGTCAAGGCAGTCGAAGCCCGAACATTTCACAATGGAGTGGAACACTTTTTTTTTTTTTTCCACGGGACAGCTACCAGGGCCGTAAGTCGAATTTCTACCCGAATTTACCGCATAATTTAAAGGGAGCACTCGGTACTAGAGGCCTTAATCAATGCAGTCGAAGCCCGAACATTTCACAATGGAGTGGAACCCTTTTTTTTTTTTTTTTTACGGGACAGCTACTAGGGCCGTAAGTCGAATTTCTACCCGAGTTTACCGCTTTATTCAAGGGAGCACTCGGTACTAGAGGCCATAGTCAAGGCAGTCGAAGCCCGAACATTTCACAATGGAGTGGAACACTTTTTTTTTTTTTTTCACGGGACAGCTACCAGGGCCGTAAGTCGAATTTCTACCCGAATTTACCGCATAATTTAAAGAGAGCACTCGGTCCTAGAGGCCTTAGTCAAGGCAGTCGAAGCCCGAACATTTCACAATGGAGTGGAACACTTTTTTTTTTTTTCACGGCACAGCTACCAGGGCCGTAAGTCGAATTTCTACCCGAATTTACCGCATAATTTAAAGAGAGCACTCGGTCCTAGAGGCCTTAGTCAAGGCAGTCGAAGCCCGAACATTTCACAATGGAGTGGAACACTTTTTTTTTTTTTTTCACGGGACAGCTACCAGGGCCGTAAGTCGAATTTCTACCCGAATTTACCGCGTAATTTAAAGGGAGGACTCGGTACTAGAGGCCTTAATCAAGGAAGTCGAAGCCTGAACATTTCACAATGGAGTGGAACATTTTTTTTTTTTTCACGGGACAGCTACTAGGGCCGTAAGTCGAATTTCTACCCGAGTTTACCGCGTAATTCAAGGGAGCACTCGGTACTAGAGGCCTTATAGTCATGACATTCAAAAGTTGGAAAAAAACCGAATGTCGTGCTGGCACGACATTCGACATTCAAAAAATAAAACTTCAACAAATCGAATGTCGTGCTGGCACGACATTCGACATTCGACATTCAAAAGTTGAAAAAAGATCTCACGGGAGTGGAACAACGGCCTTAAGGCGGATTTCTACCCGAGTCTGCCGCGTGTATTACGGGGAGCACTTGGGCCTACAAGCCCTTGTCAGGGGAGTCGAACAAAAAAAAAATCACAATGGAGTGGAACACTTTTATTTTTTTTTCTTACGGCCGTGGAACAACGGCCTAAGGCGGATTTCTACCCGAGTCTGCTGCGTGTATTACGGGGAGCACTTGGGCCTACAAACCCTTGTCACGACAGTCGAAAAAAAAAATCACAATGGAGTGGAACACTTTTTTTTTTTCTTATGGGCGTGGAACAACGGCCTTAAGGCGGATTTCTACTCGAGCCTGCTGCGTGTATTACGGGGAGCACTTGGGCCTACAAGCCCTTGTCACGGCAGTCGAACAAAAAAAAAATCACAATGGAGAAGAACACTTTTTTTTTTTTTCTTACGGGCGTGGAACAACAGCTTTAAGGCGGATTTCTACCCGAGTCTGCTGCGTGTATTACGGGGAGCACTCTGCTGCTAGTTGGGGAAATGTAAGCCGGGGCCGCATACTCGTTAAGGCAGGTCCCGCAGTCTAACCGCGCTTACGGCGAAGTGCTGAGCTTTGTTTTATGCTAGCACTCCGCTGCTAGTAGGGAAAATGTGCGCTGGTGCCGCATATGATATACGGCCGGTCCCGCAGTCTACCCGCGATTACGGCGAAGTGCTGAGCCATGATTTATGCGAGCACTCGGCTGCTAGTAGGGGAAATGTGAGCCGGGGCCGAATACGCTATAAGGCAGGACCCGCAGTCAACGCGCGCTTACGGCGAAGTGCTGAACCTTCTTTTACGCTAGCACTCCGCTGCTAGTAGGGGAAATGTGCGCCTGGGCCGCATATGCTATACGGCAAATCAGGCCCCAACGCACATTTTCCCAGCAATATGCGGAGTGCTGCCTTGAAACTAGGAGAGCACTTCGCCGGCAGCGCCGGTTCTAACGGCGGGACTGCCTTGTAGCAAATCAGGGCCCAGCGCACATTTCCCCAGTCATATGCGGAGTGCTGCCTTGAAACAAGGGGAGCACTTCGCCGTCAGCGCGGATTCTAACGGCGGGACTGCCTTGTAGCAAATTCGGCCCGGCGCACATTTCCCGAGGCATACGCAGAGTGCTGTCTGGAAACAAGGCGATGATTTCGCCGTCAGCGTGGGTAAACAGCAGGACTTCCTTATAGCAAATTCGGCCTCAGCGCACATTTCCTCGGCCATACGCCTCTAAAACAAGGCGAGGACTTCGCCTTCAGCGCTGGATTCATCGGCAGGACTGCCTTATTGCAAATTCGGCCCCAGCGCAAATTTCCCCAGCCATATGCAGAGTGCTGCTTTGAGACAAGAAGAGCACTTTACTGTCAGCGCAAGTTCTAACGGCGGGACTGCCTTGTAGCAAATAAGGCCGTTGTTCCACGCCCGTAAGAAAAAAAATAAAAGTGTTCCACTCCATTGTGTTTTTGTTTGTTTCGACTCCCGTGACAAGGGCTTGTGCTCCCCGTAATACACGCAGAAGACTCGAGTAGAAATCCGCCGTAAGGCCGTTGTTCAACGCCCGTAAGACAAAATATAAAAGTGTTCCACTCCATTGTGATTTCTTTTTGTTAGACAAGGGCTTGTAGGCCCAAGTGCTCCCCGTAATACACGCGGCAGACTCGGGTAGAAATCCGCCTTAATGTCGTTGTTCCACTCCCGTAAGATTTTTTTTCCAACTTTTGAATGTCGAATGTCGTGCCAGCACGACATTCGATTTTTTGAAGTTTTATTTTTGAATGTCGAATGTCGAATGTCGTGCCAGCACGACATTCGATTTTTTTTTTTTCAACTTTTGAATGTCGAATGTCGAATGTCGTGCCAGCACGACATTCGTTTTTTTTTTTCAACTTTTGAATGTCGATTTTTTTTTATTCAACTTTTGAATGTCGAATGTCGAATGTCGTGCCAGCACGACATTCGTTTTTTTTTCCAACTTTTGAATGTCGAATGTAGACTGCAGGGCCTGCCTTATAGCGTATGCGACCCGGGCTCACATTTCCCGTACTAGCAGCCGATTGCTCGCCTAAATCAAGGCTCAGCACTTCGCCTTAAGCGCGGCTAGACTGCGGGACCGGCTGTATATCATATGCGTCACCGGCGCACATTTCCCCTACAAGCAGCGGAGTGCTAGCGTAAAACAAAGCTCTGCACTTCGCCGTAAGCGCGGGTAGACTGCGGGACCTGTAATAAAAATAAAAGTGTTCCACTCCATTGTGATTTTTTTTTCTTAGACTACCGTGACAAGGGCTTGTAGGCCCAAATAGTCCCCGTAATACACGCAGCAGACTCGAGTAGAAATCCGCCTTAATGCCGTTGTTCCACGCTCGTAAGAAAAAAATAAAAGTGTTCCACTCCATTGTGATTTTTTTTTTTTCGACTCCCGTGACAAGGGCTATCGGCCCAAGAGCTCCCCGTAATACACGCGGCAGACTCGGGTAGAAATCTGCCTTAAGGCCGTTGTTCCACTCCGTTGAGATTTTTTTTTAATTTTTGAATGTCGAATGTCGTATGTCGTGCCAGCACGACATTCGTTTTTTTTTCAACTTTTGAATGTCGAATGTCGAATGTCGTGCCAGCACGACATTCGATTTTTTGAAGTTTTATTTTTGAATGTCGAATGTCGAATGTCGTGCCAGCACGACATTCGATTTTTTTTTTTTCAACTTTTGAATGTCGAATGTCGAATGTCGTGCCAGCACGACATTCGGTTTTTTTTTTCAACTTTTGAATGTCGAATGTCGAATGTCGTGCCAGCACGACATTCGATTTTTTGAAGTTTTATTTTTGAATGTCGAATGTCGAATGTCGTGCCAGCACGACATTCGTTTTTTTTTTCAACTTTTGAATGTCGAATGTCGAATGTCGTGCCAGCACGACATTCGTTTTTTTTTTCCAACTTTTGAATGTCGAATGTCGAATGTCGTATGTTTAGCTAACTTCACACAGCTAATAAACTGCTTAAATATATTCAACTGTGTTACAAATGCATGCACATTGTAGACCGTATTCATTAATATGACAGCAGGACTTAAATTAAATAGCTATGACGTTTCTAAATTTTAAATATAATTAAAACAGTTTGGAAAATTGTAAAATGTACCCTTCATCATAGATATAGGTTTTTCTTTTTTTTGGGGGGGGGGGGGGGGGGGGGCGGTCGGGGGTTACGCCGTTTTCAACATTTGTTCAGTTATATCACGGCGACAGTTCACTAATTCATGATCCCTGGGTAAACATTCCAGTACTAGGCTAGAAAATGTGCCTTGCCCAAAGGGCACTCCACCATGACCGTAGTGCCTTGACTGGGGATCGAAGCAGGGACACACGGGTTAACATCAGCGACACTAATCACTCGACCACAGCGGATTCCTTCGATATAGATAATACAATGGTTACAAGAGCACATTTTCGTTTTGGTTTTAACAGTTGTCCTGATTTACACAAATATGTTATTTGATCGTAAGAACTCCATAGGTCAATATGTATAATGGTCTGTTTTTAATGTGATGTGATACTTAAGCTCATTTAAAGAAAACATGCTCCATCTGGAGTTACACTTTGTGGGATATTCTCAATGTATTTCCTTGGTAAGTCTTCATAGGGATCACCATTTTTTGTCCTGTTTCGCTAGATACTTAGAACTGACACAATTTATTATTGGGGTCAGTGGTGGTACGTACTTTAAGAAAAGAAATAAGAATCGTGGCAGGACCCAATTGGTGTGATTGACAATTTTGATTCCAAACAAAGTAAATTTCCATTGAAAAAGAATGTACGTAAATACCAATGCGTTAGTAACATAATTGCTGCTTTTCTCGCAGTGTAATTAATACTTGGCCATCATATCCGGCCGAAATTACGCAAGGACCAATCATTTGCAAGTGTTCGTACATTTAAGAGGCTTTTATTGCCATTGCATTGAAGGCACTAAATACATTTACCCATAGATAAATGAGAATAAAGAGAAATCAATGTTCTTATTTGTATTTTATATAAGAACGGTCAACTCACAGACAAGATGACCCGGACGTTTCGTTGTTGATTTACACACACTTGTCAGAGAAATAAAAGACAGACGGCAGGAGAAATTTGTTCTTATCCTTAAAGGGAACAGCAACCGTTTAGACACGCCAGCAATACATCTTTCTTGTGACAATTTCGTTGGATGAAACTCAAAAGATCACAAAAAGAATAAAAAAACAATTCAGACAATGATTCCGTGCCATACAGGCATCATTTATGCCGTTATGGATTTAGGGCCGAGGGTACGGAGAGTGAGTGATTACAAGATTGAGTGGGAAACATGAATATGTCCACAGGCCTTGCTTTATGAATCAACCAAGAGAGCTAAATGGTATTAAAGTTATAGCCATTCCATCACTGACAAGAGTTGGTTTGTTTATGATCAAGAGACGCATACAAATGTGGCCATGCACTCTAAGGTATATTAGTAAATAGCTCGTTTAACCTGCATGTTTCTCACGTTACCAAATCAAACTCTATAATTTGGGAACTAAAACAAGGCAACATACATGTAGGTCTAATGATCAAATTAGATTTAAGGGCATGATATATCACTTTTATCTACAACTTCCTATACGACTTCTATTTACTCCATAACCGGCGTGACAACACTTTATAATACGTTATGGCGATTTGGAATGAATTGATCGATTACGTTCTTAGGTGCCTATAATTATAAGACCTTGTGTTTTGGTATTGCATTATGACTCATCCTATGACTTTCATCCCACAGTGAGTCGTGGTATCAGTGCGGTGAATGACACATTACCGACAAGCTCTTGCTTCAAGACAGCCACATACAACACATCTGCAGGAGACAGCTTTAAAAACATATTGGCAAACATATAGAAAAGCACTACAAATGAAACTAAAATAATGGAATAGAGTTGAAAACATTATGGCAAAAGGGGAAATTGATCAGTATAAACAAGTTCTCATTTAATAATGCTGTTATGGGTATGTTGTATATCCGACAGAAATGCGCCAGTAAGAGGGAAAGGATTAATCAAGAAGACAATACATTGCTTACAGGCTCTAAACAATCATGTTATGTATGACACGAATGGTCCATAACAGATACTCCGAAATTGCATGCAATTGTAACTCATAAAAGTCACACTAAAATGTGCATTAACACGCAGGAATATGTTTGTAATTGTAGTATGTCATCACAATGTATGCCAAGTATGTGTTTAATCTAATACCTACAATACCGGCGGCGGCTGCACAAGGACATTGTGCGTTCCGATGTGGGAATAAACAGTTGAGGATTGTTTTCGAGCGATGGCATACATCTGTTCAAAGTAGACATCGTTTGTTTATGAGCGAACTTTCCCTGAAATGGCTGACTTTTGACACCTCTTCAGAATACGACCTTCGACAATTTAACTGATGCGGAACAAATTTCAATTCTCCAGACGTAATAGTTTATCAAATGATGTTTTTAAAGCTGTCTACACCAGTAACAATAGTTCAGATAAGTAGGTAAAATTTGAAATGTTCGAGTATTTAGAACTGTATTAGACCATAATTACTGTATTGTTGGTGGTTGTTTACGAGAATAGCAATACGTATTGTACTCTAAAATACAAGATAAAGAAACAGGTTGGATGTATCTATTGGGTCTGGAATGCACGCATCAAAGATCATTTAGGTAAGATACAAATCGCATCACAAACAAGTTAATCTTATTTCTCTTATACAGATAACAATTGACGCTCTTCTGCAGACGACCTTTGAATAAAAATGGCAAAAGGAAATTTTCATTTTTCTTTCCATTTTTCCAATAATGTACCCATCTATCTATCACAACTATACTCTGTATTCTTCATGGAAGTCATTTTCAAGGCAGACGACTCAGAAATATCCCACTTAGTAAAATGTTAACATGGCAGTTATGTTTGACATAACTTTAACATTTTAAATTTCTATAACCGTTAGCATAACATCAAAACGTTTTTTTGTATATTTTCTCCCAAAAAGAATTTGTTTTGGTCGAAAATCAACAGACTCAAAATTATAGGGGGAAAATAGTTAATTTGATATTGTAAGAACATGTTATGGATGTTCAGTCATTTGGACATAGCTGCCCATGAAATATTGCCAAATTTGTCTGTATTATTCCGACAATATCATTCATTGTTAAACGACAATACGCCAATCATGTTGTATGGGAATAAAACTCCCATTTGTTCCGCTATTGAAGACGAAAGACTGGAGTTATATTTGTATCAAACATTCAAGGGAACGTAAAGATGATTGCCTACGGTTCACATGAAGCAGAAATAAAAGTTATTCTTCTATAAACCTTTTCCACATGTATAATCACTTTACTTCTGTTAGAAACGACATTTGAACAGTGAAGCAAAATGCAATAATATTTCCGACTCTTTTCAATTATTATACTTTCATTTATGGAGATTTTCCATATTTTAATTGTCTGCTGCAGATTTGCTGAAAGGTTAAATGACTTTAAATCGAACATCATTGCAAGCAAAGCGGCAAGCTAATCTTCGCGATCAACGCTAACACACGCCACAAGGTGTTTCCGCTTTGACTGGCTGTGGATATGTAGCTGTTCGTCTATTTGTCATTCAAGCCTTTCAAGAAAATTACATTATTCTCTTTAAAATCACACAAGCATTATGGAAATGGCATAGAAATATGTTATATAACATTCTTGAACAAGGGCGTTAATTCGAACATTCGAATACAAATACATTTTTGGGTTAAATCCGACATAAAGGGCGTATTGACATCAATGCCATTTACAATCAAATTACATAGGAAGTTTCAATGAGAGTGTTGTGACTAGGTTGTGAACAGAGACGACCCTATAAGACTGCGTGATACATGCGCAGGCTGACCTGGAGCTTGCCTGGTTGCAAACCCCAGACGGGTTTCGTGTGACGTGACCAACTTGCAATGCGTTGTTCATGCAGCTTCCACATGAAAGATTCTATAACAATTATATTGAGAAATGTTTTTAAAGAGAAAAGGCTTAAACTATGAACATGTACACTGATCGGAATTACCCATAATTCTTTAATGTCTGAAGTATCAAATCCACTCATATAGGTGAGACAACCTCTGTTAAATGCCTAATTTGACGAAATGCTCGCCAAATAGTTAGTTCTTAATAATGATTAAGCAACTGTTGTTAATACTACAATGTAGTGAGTAATTAGCATCTTGATATTTCCGACACATTACTTTTGTCCGTACAACACGTTGTTGGAATGCCACGTCTGCCGAAAGAAAATCGATCAGTAATAAAGCTAAGTGATATCCCATTTCGAAATAAGCGAATACTATGATAAGGAGCGCGGAATACACAAAACAGTTGTTATTAATTGTTATTTCGTACTTTTCAGAAAACTAAAGGAGTCAGCACGGGAAATGATCTACATCATTACACGTTATCCCAGTACTCTGTCCTTCCTAATATCCCTTATTGATATACAATGTTTATAATTATATGCTGATCGAAATGTAACTTTATAAAAAGAGATGATCGATTGAAAGTAAAATTTAAAGTAAAAATCAAAAACTATGTAATAAAGAAGAAATATTCAGACTTCCACCGCAGTTGGGATTAACAGTGGTCTACTAAAGCGGCGATATAAAACGTCTTTTTATAGTAAGGATTAACTAATCTTTCGGGCCTGTTACCTACAGCAAATGACCTTAATATGTCTAGAAAGTTAGTGGAATTTGTGATCGGACAGTGCGTTACCACCATTATCAGCGGAATGTTCGCGGTTTTATTTGTATTTTAGTTACTTTAAGTAAGAGTCAAGTGTTTATATGCCATAAATCAGTTTTATAGTCTTAACATTTAATTGCTAAGCCTGAAGCATTCCCAATAAACCTTTAGTTTATTTGAGACTATCCTTACAATTTGGTCTTTGCAAACCTTATAGAGCTTCGCAGTCTGATCAAGATCTAAACTCTTTGCAAACTACTTACGAATTCTTCTTTGAGGCCTCCTCTGAGTTGATGAGATTCTGATAAAACTGAACACATGCAACTCACATCTTAACATACATTAGTCACAAATGTAAACTTATATCTCTTTGCAACATTTTGTCTGTCGGTTTTATCATGTCCCCAGTTATAACTGGCCTGTATTGAGAGCATCAAAGAGAAATAATGAAACTTCTGGAATTAGGAGACAACATAATGAAAAACTGGAAAATATGCGTTCTTAATATACCTAAATAAAAGTCACCAGAGCTCGAACATTTATTTTCTGTATCTTTGACGTTATTGAAATGATTGAGACACTGAAATAACGCATCAAGGCATTGGCTTTTAACATTTCCAAAAGTAATATAGCATTATGTTGTTTGTGGTTCAGATGGTATCATTTCAATCGGTTCTCACTGGTGTCTTACTAATGCCAATCAAACCGAACTGTTGTAAAGAAATGGAAGCCTTCGGTGTTACATAATTCATAATTCAGCACATCAACCTTGTCATATTACTTGTAATTCGGTTTTGCGTTATACAGCAACAGGCGCTCTTGCCAAACCAATTTCGGACATAATCCATATACCTCTGAACCACACCATCAAACAATTACTCTTGTGATATTTTAGATAAGCCAAGAAACGTATTAGTTTACACTTAAGGTCCTAAACCTACCTTCCGAATATAACCGATAGTACATTGTAGCAAAATAAATATTGTGGTATTTTAAATAATACATTAAAAGAGAACATATAGAGATTCGCCCTCTGGTGGCCTTTAAAATATGTAAGGGCTTTAACTCTTTGACGGCTGGTATCAATTTTGTAAATTTTGTACCAACATCATAGAGCTTGACCAGCCGGCGCATCGTAAATCCTGTACCAACATCAAAGAGACACAGGTCAGCCGGCGCATCGTAATGTTAAATCCTGTACCAACATCAAAGAGACACAGGTCAGCCGGCGCATCGTAATGTTAAATCCGGTACCAACATCAAAGAGACACAGGTCAGCCGGCGCATCGTAATGTTAAATCCTGTACCAACATCAAAGAGACACAGGCCAGCCGGCGCATCGTAATGTTAAATCCGGTACCAACATCATAGAGTCACAGGCCAGCCGGCGCATCGTAATGTTAAATCCTGTACCAACATCAAAGAGCCACAGGCCAGCCGGCGCATCGTAATGTTAAATCCTGTACCAACATCATAGAGCCAGGCCAGCCGGCGTATCGTAATGTTAAATCCTGTACCAACATCATACAGCCAGGCCAGCCGGCGCATCGTAATGTTTATTCTGTACCAACATCATACAGCCAGGCCAGCCGGCGCATCGTAATATTAAATCCTGTACCAACATCATAGAGCCTGACCGGCCGGCGCATCGTAGTGGGTAAATCCTGAACCAACATCATAGAGCCACAGGCCAGCCGGCGCATCTTAATGTTTGCTGCTTAACAACACATTTCCATCTTGATATTCATATACTTTATTGAGAACTCTTCTAAATGCAAAGTTGAACAGGTATAGGGAAAATATAAATTCAGCATTGAATGGGTTAAAAAAACCAAGATGGATACCAGGTAAAAGTCAAACCAGTCTGATATGGTTCTTCACATGCCGGAAAGATCCGACGGCCGGTTGGTAGTTCTCGTGTAATATAATGAGACACGTCTTGCAATGGCTTAATTTATTTCATCTCTGTTCTCAACTAATCCTGGCTAATCAACTAGAAACTTACTAATAGAGGATACCTATCATACCACTAGGGCGAGATTATTCATATACCTTTTCGAATGCCTACCTCAACGTTGGGACATTGTGCGAAGTCATCTACTTATACATAATTTGTGACTTGCAAATGTTAGTTAATTGTCTTCCATTTGGGCTCATGGGATAGCATTACCATTGCTCACGGGACAATCACGATAATCATTCAATACAATTGATGTTCTAGAAAGGTCTAGATCTGTTTGAGAAATTCTACTTGTACATGTGAAATTGAAATTTCGAATATATTTCTTACGACAAGCATATGGCTATACATTCCTGCTATGTCTGCCGCGGAAATTCAATACAAACAATTCAGAATATATATGATTCAATTATTCCTGGTATATACTTTCCCGAATAGCTTCTAAACTTATGAAATACAAACGAAATGTAATCATTAATCAGACCCAGACATATGCCAGTATAATGTTGAATCATGAACGGAAACATACTTCGTTGAGTATGAAAGGTCTTCACTTCACATACAAATGTTTGTTTATTTGAATGTTGTTTTATACCGCTTTCAACAGTATATCAGTTATCTCATGGTGTTTCCTGAGTAAAGACTAGTACTGCTGGTAAACCTATGATTACACCAGCGCTTCCGCTCACAATGATGTCCAAATGTGTCGGCTGAAGATACATAAACTGTAGATTATATCAGTTTATTCTGTTTATGTATATAGCAACATTGGTGATAACAGTAAAAATGAGAACAATAAAACTTGCAACTTACAGAATTGCAGACTATTCGGTTTTGTTTCTTCAGCCAATCAGAACTTTATATAGATTAATTCCTGCAACGAGAGCGAAATAAACACGATTAAATGTTACTCCAAGTCAATGAAAGCGATCTGCCAGGGACACATGTACAATATCCAAACACAGCATCTTTTATTTAGCTTTACCAAAACATGTATGAACTCCCATAGTAACACGACAGTCAGTCAAAGCGATAATAAGGTCTTATAATAGGAAATCAGACATTCGAGCAGAAAGGACTAATATCAGTCAGCATCTCTGCTCAGTCTTATAGTTGGCTTGCAATAAAGTCATCGTCTTCTTGTGGAAGGTGGGATGCAGTTATAGAGCGTCGGTCTGTCGTATCAAAGGTCCCGGGTTCGAATCATAAGGCTGAACGGGTTCTACCATTGGAACTTTTCCAAAGAAACGACACGTGAGTTGGATAGGTTCCCAGAACAGACATGTGTTTGGTTGAAAGATCTTTACATATAAATATCGGCATATTCTATTTGGTAAAGTATGTATTTCTCTGAAATACAGGGGCCATTTCAAACGGACCATTTCAACCCTTTATTCAGAAGTTTACGTAAAGGAACGGATCTGATCAGCAACATTCCTTCAACTGTTATTTCATCTGTTTCATTGTATTGTATATCGAGTGGCACAGATGTATGCCAAGATGTAGTGCTTTGCTGCTTCAATACGTTGGCCAACGTCTCAAAGGTCATGGTCAAACTTCTAGGCGAACTGTCATGATTCGCTGCAGTTCTACCGGTAGTTTTGGCTAGGTGTTCGACAATTGCATATTTATTTATTTTTCAAAAGTCTGGTGACATATATTATATTTTGTTTTCTCCCCTAAAATGCATAAATTAAACATCGTTTATTTGAAGTTGATTCAAAATCGATGATAAGCATAGAATGACTAACTATTTTTAAATTCTTTGCAAACTTGATAGTTATTGATATTGTCTGATTTATTATTTTGAGATAAAGTCTACTGTTGCAAATTACACTAATGAATGAAATTTATGACGAAAAGAGCATACCAAACAAAATGAGAATACACAGATATTTTAGAAACGGTCATAAGTCACTTAAATGCACCATGACCAATTCCTTGGTTATATTTGGCTTGAAATACAAGGCTTGAATGATCACGTTTTAAAGACATCCATATTAAGGGAGAAACGGACATATTTTCTAGCTTCGACAGACTGCGAGTATGTATTTGTTCATCAGAAAACGTTGTTTATATTAAATTATCCGAAAGTCGGTTTCGGTATATCGCGCACAAATATAATTTTGATATGCACCAACAGCAAAACATGTGGAAAGACAGTGCTCGATCGACAACTAGCTTGCATATTAATGTTACAGCCATATAAAAAGGGCGTTTATTCAGACACTTTATTTTATAGAGAGCGGTGACATCTGAACTTATGCAGAAAAAATGCCTATTACTTCCAATCAATTATTCATCTAGTGTCATTTAATATGTTGATTGACTTAATTCGAATCAACCGTTCACTTCTTGTTCATATGACAGACACGTAAAACAGCCAGACGAAATAACTGTTGTTTATTCAACCTTTATAACAAACAAGCATTCTGGCACATCTCCAGAAGAGCATTTTAAAAACAATATGACAAAAGACGAAATATTTCATAATGAACAATTTGTCCACATTTCTCAATGTTTTTCAATTCCTTTAATTTATTATAATTTCATTTATAAATATTTATTAGTATATATGTTTGCCTAGATGTCTTCAATGTCGTCTGCCGTAGATTTGTTGTTTGTTGCAACAAACGACCATCACTGAAATCATATTAAGCAGTCAAAAGCATAACATAATATTAGTAGCAAGCAATTTTAAAAAACGTAATTAAAAACTTAAATACATATAGTTGATCCAGGACACTTATTGGATGGTATGAATCTCACGAAGATCAATTGGATTGACGTTTTTCAAAAAAGCTCGATATATTCCAGATTACAGAACAACTTTTTTTTGTCAATTTCTTATTACCATTGTAAGAGTTTGAACGTTAAGCCTGTTACCGCAAGAACAGAATTTGTGGTGCCTGTGCTACCAATATAAACATATAGCCAGCATGCCGGCGCATCAACTCAACATTATTCTAGTGATATTACTAAAATTGCCTGTGCACTTTAAATGCAAAGCTGGACAAATCCATTTAAAAAATAATTGAGTGTTAACATTGCTAAATTGTCTTAATATCGCTACACCTTGATTCCCAACGAAAGGTAGAGTGCCCTTGAAACGACATCTGTCCCAAAAGTGTCGTTAATGATATGCAATATGTCCTAGTTTGATAATCGCGAGGTTAAATGCATATCTAATATTCACAAGATGTAGACTAGATAAACATGATATTACAAACTGATGGTAGATGGTGCTCACTGTCTATGCACGCTTTAATAGTTATAGTCTAAAACGTTTGGTTTATTTAGGTCGTTCTAGTTTATATTACACGAGATAGAGTATCTCTGTCTTATAACTGTTTCATATATATGTTACATACAAAGTATCTTGAAATCTCGCAATATTGTTCTGCTTGTGTCAGCTTATATCAGCCTTTTCGATATATCCTGCCAGGAAATCTAACCAGATCTACCGATAAGGGCGTAAATAAATAATGACCAGCTCATGACGTACAATCGAATCCGCTAGATTTGATGCGATGCGTATCAATTTATTGATTGCCTTCATTAATTGATTGATTTGCGTTTAACGCCGTTTTCAATATTTGTTAAGACATCAAAGCGGCCAGTTCACCTATTCATGTCTTTCATGGATTTATCACACCAGTACACAAAATACTTTTCAAGCAACTGGCTGCTTTTCCACATAGACCTTTAGCTCATTGGTGGAAGACGAATGACGCTTGTCACAGTGGTTTTTGTCCAATGTCGGAAGGAATATTGGTCTAGCTTGGGTTCGATCTCACAACCCCTGGATTGACAGTCCGCGTCGCCACCGACTGAGCTAACTGGGCTCGGCAATGCCTTCATCAAGGAAGAACAAATGAGTATGGGTAAATTTGTATTGCTTTTGTTTTAAAAACCGATTTCAACAGCTTATGTTAATATACTACGGACAAGGACCCACACATTATATTTATATCGAGATAATAATATACAAGGTATGAAACCATTACCACCCCACCTGACTGAGCTCAAAGGTTGCATTGACTACAATCGTTCAAACCTATTTATACGGGTCTTGCGGTTCAATGAAAGGTCAGACTTTGGCTGCCATTTATATTGAGTATCCCCCGCCACAAGGGCATCACCTGAGCGAGCCACGTGACACGTCCATTCATTCGGATACAGGGGACTTGCGACACCACCAGGGGCGTAGCTCCCTTTAAGCACTGTAGGCACGTGTCTACACATTTTTTTCTAAAAATGCCCCAAAATGCAGCTGCGGCGATACACATCTGCGTAATTTATCGACCAGATCAGCCTGCGTTGTCCGCGCGGACTGATCCGGCCGACACATTCCGTCTAAGGGGGATAGATATAGTAGTGATTCCTGAAACAGAAAATCCACAGGAGGCAAAACGTGTATAACCGGGTACGCCTGTGTGGCATGCTTATGCTGATCCGGGTCGATACTTTACGCAGAGTCCACACTGTTGATTTTCTCACGAGACGGCCTACACATTGATTATTGCCAAGCCCCTGAACATTGACGTGTTCCTAGAACTGATCTCCTATTGGTGAACAGTACAGAAGCAGTATCTAATGATCATAGAAGCAAACAAACTGTAGCTGCTTTGGTTTCTTGAATGTCGTGACTTTATAACAGGCTTGCTTGTCATTAGATACACTTAAGTTTATATGAAATAATAGAAACTCATTATACATACATTATTTAAATATTAATCCAAAGATCATTTGAACACGTCGATAAATCGAGATAATTCCTGGATCCCTCAAAATGAATTAAATATTACAGGAATATTTAGAAAATTTAAATATGTCCAAATAGTTTAACCCTTTCCTTAAATACGGAATCTTTCTTTAAATGAAATTATAATTATCAAAAAGAAATGAAACATTGTGGCAAATGGAGAAATTGTCATAATGTGCAAATTATCCTCTTGTCATAACGTTTCAAAAAGTAGTCTGCTGCAGAGGCGTAACAATTCCTCTTCATGAATGAAAGTGTTAATAATGTTAATGGGTTAATTCGAATCATAAAGAGAGAATACTCGCCTATTTACATCTCAGATATCTCTTATCCCTATGAATCACCAGTACTAGTATCATCAACATTGATTTGTAACAAAATACGCATATGTGGATTTAACATTGGCACATATTGAATAATGTAGATCAAGGCTCGACTGAACAAATTTGCAAGCTGATCTTGGTCTATACTGTACGCAAATGTTATGTAAAGTCTACTTAACGGTGTACGTCAATACTATTTAACTCATATAAAGCCAGATAAGTGAAATATTACGAAATGTAATAGCATACATTAGCAAAACATTATTTATTGCAATGAATACTCTTAGTGTCCGGATACAGTGTTAAAAGTAAAACATAAGTCGTGCTTAAGAACAGGTTTCCTTTTTTAAAACTGTTTTATAAAAAAATCTTCACGCATATATTTTGAAGGCAATCTCGTTAAGTGAAAGGATGGTGTTAGTTAAAAGACAGACAGGTACTACCGGACACCGAAATTAACCTTTTTAATTGAGTTTACCACATTTTGTTAATGCTTAGATCAAATATTTTGATATAGACGATGTGTCAAACGTTTCTTTTTAAGGTTAATGTCTTCATTCTGCGTAAAATTATCCAAAGCAAGTTCATGTACTTTAATTAGTTCATATGTATACGTAAGCTTCTTCACAAATAGCTTTGTTCGCATTACGTTAAATATGACAGTTTCTGAAGAAATCAATAGAACATCCACAATTGAATAAGCTGTTCCATTATAAACGATTTCTTTGTGCGAAACATCATAATATGTATATATAATCAATTTTACAATTACTTTATTTTAGACAAACCCTTGTGTGACACTCCTTCTGAAGACCAATTACAACAATAATTGCGGTTCATATTGATATTGAAAACCCAATTCAACGTAATTAATACATGTATGAAAACAAACCTAAATTGGCAGTCGTGCTAAGGATCCAAAATGGATACTGGTTTAAAATGTTTGAATTCGATATTACTGCGCTGACGTGCTAGTTGATTTTGATCTACACTGTTCGAAAGTGTCACGGAATTGATTTTCGCGGAACGACACTCCTTAATAACGAATCAACAAATCATTTGTACAACTTACTATTGTCCATATGACAGGATGGGTTTCGCGTAAAGTATTAGACATATAGTCTCTCAAATATAATATGACATGCATTATCATTAACGATGATATATCTATTGGTTAAACATGAATCTAATTACTGTGGGAAAGGGGCGTCATCATTTCTAGGCCTAGCGTAAATCTGATAATATAGCAAGGAGAGAATTATGATTTCGGATGTCGTTCAGAAAAGTGGAGTGTGTCTGCATTCCGAATAGTGTGTTCGGTAAAATACCCGAGTACGCAGTGTGTTCGGTAAAATATCCGAGTACACAGTGTTTTCGGTAAAATACCCGAGTACACAGTGTGTTCGGTAAAATACCCGAGTACACAGTGTGTTCGGTAAAATACCCGAGTACACAGTGTGTTCGGTAAAATACCCGAGTACACAGTGTGTTCGGTAAAATACCCGAGTACACAGTGTATTCGGTAAAATACCCGAGTACACAGTGTGTTCGGTAAAATACCCGAGTGCACAGTGTATTCGGTAAAATACCCGAGTGCACAGTGTGTTCGGTAAAATACCCGAGTGCACAGTGTATTCGGTAAAATACCCGAGTGCACAGTGTATTCGGTAAAATACCCGAGTGCACAGTGTATTCGGTAAAATACCCGAGTGCACAGTGCGTTCGGTATATCTGAGTCGGCACTCGATGAGAAGGTTTCAGGGTTGTTTACTTTGAAAAAGACGCAATAACTATAAAGACATTAACGTTATTGAGCATAATTAAAAACAGTGTGGCAAAAGGTGAAATTGCTCATGATGAGCAATTTCATCCTTTGTCACACTTTTTTTTTTTAATGTATTCTACTACAATTGAATCAGAAACAAGAGGGCCAAGATGGCCCTAAATCGATCACCTAATTGATAGTAAATTAGAAGCAAATATTTAACTGCAAATATCTGGGAAAATTTTATCAGTAAAGGCCATTTATATCTTGAAATCTAACAAGAACTTTAATAAGAATGGAATTATAAAGTTTTTGTCATTTTGCACCTTTCCTGATGCCGCCTTGCTGCCCTGTTTTTCAACGAAATCAATATGGCTTCAACAGTTTATTTAGAGGGTCACTTAAGGAACATTTCTACCAAATTATCTTGCAATCGCACAAGTAGATTATGGAGGAAAAGGATTTTAAAATTTTGGTATTTTTCTCACTTTCTGATGCCGCAGCAACCAAAGTTATCAATGGAATTTAAATCTTTGAACAATTTTTAAAGAGGACCACCAAAGGAACATTCTTGATTCGTATTATATTTTCTTAAAATCAGACAAACACTTTCATAAAAATGGAATTTTCAAATTTTGTCATTTTGCCCCCTTTCTGATGCCGCCTGACTGCCATGTTTTTCGACCAATCAGTATGGCTTGAACAATTTTTATAGAGGGTCACCCAGGGAACATTTCTACCAAATTATATTTGAATCTGACAGGCAGATTCGGAGGAGAAGATTTTTAAAGTTTGGACATTTTGTCCCCTTTCTGATGCCGCAGCAACCAAAGTTCTCATTGGAATTTTAATCTTTGAACAATTTTGAAAGAGGACCACCAAAGGAACATTCCTGTGATGTTTTGTGGAAATTGGTCTATTGGAATGGTAGGAGTTGGTTGTCATTTGTAGCTAAAAGTTCAATTTACCCCTTTTGAGATGACGCCTGGTTGCTATGATTGTGTAACCAATCAAAACGCCTTAATCAAATTAAATAGAGGATCATTACAGTAAGATTCATATTATATTTTCTTAAAATCAGACAAGCACTTTCATAAAAATGGAATTTTCAAATTTTGTCATTTTGCCCCTTTTTTGATGCCGCCTGACTGCCATGTTTTTCGCCCAATCAGTATGGCTTGAACAATTTTTATAGAGGGTCACCCAAGGAACATTTCTACCAAATTATATTTGAATCTGACATGCAGATTCGGAGGAGAAGATTTTTAAAGTTTGGACATTTTGTCCCCTTTCTGATGCCGCAGCAACCAAAGTTCTCATTGGAATTTTAATCTTTGAACAATTTTGAAAGAGGACCACCAAAGGAACATTCCTGTGATGTTTTGTGGAAATTGGTCTATTGGAATGGTAGGAGTTGGTTGTCATTTGTAGCTAAAAGTTCAATTTACCCCTTTTGAGATGACGCCTGGTTGCTATGATTGTGTAACCAATCAAAACGCCTTAATCAAATTAAATAGAGGATCATTACAGTAAGATTCATATTATATTTTCTTAAAATCAGACAAGCACTTTCATAAAAATGGAATTTTCAAATTTTGTCATTTTGCCCCTTTTTTGATGCCGCCTGACTGCCATGTTTTTCGCCCAATCAGTATGGCTTGAACAATTTTTATAGAGGGTCACCCAAGGAACATTTCTACCAAATTATATTTGAATCTGACATGCAGATTCGGAGGAGAAGATTTTTAAAGTTTGGACATTTTGTCCCCTTTCTGATGCCGCAGCAACCAAAGTTCTCAATGGAATTTAAATCTTTGAACAACTTTGAAAGAGGCCAACCAGAGGAACAGTCCTGTGATGTTTCACGGAAATTGTCCTTGGAGTTTGGGAGGAGATGATGTTTAAAGCTAAAAGTTAACGCCGGACGGACGAACGGACGGACGGACGACGGACGACGGACGACGGACAAAAAGTGATCAGAATAGCTCACCTTGAGCCTTCGGCTCAGGTGATCTAAAAAACCCAAATATATATATTGTAAATGTTTAATAATATAAATCGTAATCCCATCTTTATCAATCATTACCCAGCGTAATTGGTGATGATTTTTGAAAACATTGTTTGAAAAAGAGAATTACTCCTATTTATCTCAATTTCTTCAATTTGCAAAAGTGGACTACTATTACAGGTGGCAGTGTGTGTCTGCACTAAGATATTGTTTGAATAGATCGAAAGACAGATTTAAGTTCAATGTATCATGAATTATTCAGATCTCTCTTAAACATACAAAACACTGTCTTAAATAATTCGATTTAGACATATTATTTTAACTTTGGGACATAATGGCAAGCTTTGCTTTTATAAATGTAAGGATGCATTTAATGCAGTCGTGCCCTTCTACGTATAATTTATATTTGTTTGTATGGCATTAAACGCCGTTGTCAACACTTGTTCAGTCATATCACGGCGTTTCCAAGGTAAGTTACCAGTATGTACAAAAGGGAGTCAGTCAGAATGCTAGCCCCGCAATCCTGAGCGCCAAGAAGGTAAAGCTATTACTACCAAAGTATAAGTACAACTTATAGGTTCCTAAACATGTTGACATAACAATGTTTTTGTGAACAATAACAACTCTACCATGGCTGCCATTGCAAACCACGGTATTGGATGGATCATCAGCTACCATAGAACACATATGTGTTAATTCTATGATGCGCTACAGGAGCCATGTCTATATGTTGTCCTGCAGCGGTCTTTCCAATGCCGTGGTCCATATATAGGTGAGCGGTGCTATGCGAAAACAAACCCTAACGTAATAGTTACACGTGATGATAAAGATGTGTATTCTGCATACATGTACATGTTTAGGATCCAAATGGAAACTGCTTTATTACAGAAGTTTCTGTAACGAATCGGTGAACAGTCGTCGCGGTGCCTACGCTGCTCGCATACACACAACGATTGGCTTTTCGAGAGCACTACTCAAATACAATAATGCCTCAAAGAAGAAACAAATATTACAAATAAAATAACACACAGTATAAAGGAGCCGTTTTGGGCAATTTCTACTTTCTCACAATGTTATCAAAAAATGACTGCTGCATATGCTTCAGAAAGATTCTGTATGCGGGAAAAGGATTAAAGGTGCGTGAGAGTGAAACTACTAGGAATGCACTTATAGAGTTTTGTCAGAAGATATATTTCAGGTCAAGTTTATATATAGACGGACAGTGCGGGCAGTGCAGGTTCACTTAAGTTTTCACTGTTAGCAGAAACACCAAGACCCCAGTTCCCAGGCGCGGTTCAAAATGGTATACACTTCAATTTAGATCCTTGTTTTATTTAACCCTAGGTCTTAAAAATACAAAATAACAATTTGAAGTCGTAAAATTAAGACGTAAAGCAACAGTTTGTATGAATAATGTATAGTTTTGTGAGAATTCTTGATTCACGGGAAATACCTTCGAGAGTACGTTGTATTCTTAGTAAAGTACATTTACACTTATGCTTAAGGATATAATGGCGCCTTCGAGTTTCTTCTGTTTCAAGGAGGACCTTGAAATGGAATTATTTAAATGTACTTGAAGTATTTAGAGCAGTCTTAACGTGATACCATTCACAACACATGCCATTTCAATAAATATGCCTAATCGCTTATTTTCGTTCTTATTGTATCGCCGTTTTCAAGATTATTTCAGTTAAATCCTGGATTTTGTTCTTTCATTCATGATCTCTTGATGAACCAACCAGGACTAAGCTAGGAAATATGCATTTCCCAAGTGTGCAATCCATCATGATCGCCGAGAGCAAGGGACTAACACAGGTACCACGCTACCCACTCGGCCGGTACCACGCTACCCACTTTGCCGGTACCAGTCTACCCACTCGGCCGGTACCACGCTACCCACTCGGCCGGTACCAGTCTACCCACTCGGCCGGTACCACGCTACCCACTTTGCCGGTACCAGTCTACCCACTCGGCCGGTACCACGCTACCCACTCGGCCGGTACCAGTCTACCCACTCGGCCGGTACCACGCTACCCACTCGGCCGGTACCAGTCTACCCAATCGGCCGGCACCACGCTACCCACTCCTCGGCCGGTACCAGTCTACCCAATCGGTCGAGAGCGAGGGACGAACACAGGTACCACGCTACCCACTCGGCCGGTACCACGCTACCCACTTTGCCGGTACCAGTCTACCCACTCGGCCGGTACAAGTCTACCCACTCGGCCGGTACCACGCTACCCACTAGGCCGGTACCAGTCTACCCAATCGGCCGGTACCACGCTACCCACTCGGCCGGTACCACGCTACCCACTCGGCCGGTACCAAGCTACCCACTCGGCCGGTACCAGTCTACCCAATCGGCCGGTACCACGCTACCCACTCGGCCAGTACCACGCTACCCACTCGGCCGGTACCACGCTACCCACTCGGCCGGTACCACGCTACCCACTCGGCCAGTACCACGCTACCCACTCGGCCGGTACCACGCTACCCACTCGGCCGGTACCAGTCTACCAAATCGGCCGGTACCACGCTACCCACTCGGCCGGTACCACGCTACCCATTCGGCCGGTACCAGTCTACCTAATCGGCCGGTACCACGCTACCCACTTTGCCGGTACCAGTCTACCCACTCGGCCGGTACCAGTCTACCCACTCGGCCGGTACCACGCTACCCACTCGGCCGGTACCAGTCTACCCAATCGGCCGGTACCACGCTACCCACTCGGCCGGTACCACGCTACCCACTCGGCCGGTACCAATCTACCCAATCGGCCGGTACCACGCTACCCACTCGGCCAGTACCACGCTACCCACTCGGCCGGTACCACGCTACCCACTCGGCCGGTACCACGCTACCCACTCGGCCGGTACCACGCTACCCACTCGGCCGGTACCACGCTACCCACTCGGCCGGTACCACGCTACCCACTCGGCCAGTACCACGCTACCCACTCGGCCGGTACCACGCTACCCACTCGGCCGGTACCACGCTACCAACTCGGCCACGGGGGATTCCTCGAATAGTGTGAACTGATGTCATAATCATGGCGGTTTACGGTAATATGTTACCCAGAAAAACTTTACACAAGATCTATAGAAAAACAATATTACTTTTCGTTAAATACATGTATATCATTACTAATCTGCTACAATCTATAATTAACCATATCATAATTCAACATTTTCTCACTAGAAGAACGTTTCAACGGAATCCAAAGTCATGTTTTCATTTATAGAAGTGTTCTTTATTTTTGCACAGATATTTTCAAAGTCGTCTGCTGCAGATTTGTTGTACGCGGGAAAATGTGAAATGAATTTAAACACCATTGTTTGCCAAAATCTAATAACCGTACATTTAACAGTTCAATATGTGTATACATTAAAGCTCGACTACTCCCATTTCTCCCATTTCTCCCATTTCTCCCATTTCTCCGATGCTTGATATAACATCTACTTTGGTTATGCCATCCATCACTGTTATCGTTGTTTGAGCCGACTGACAGATGTAGCATTGAGTTTGAACAATTAAACAGATAAAGCACTAACCTTGATTGAATAGTAACTCTCTAAACTATGAATGAAATTAATACTAATAACATGATTCTTTATTGTGATAACAACTTTCCCGTTATTTAACGCACTAAGAATATATCTATTTTTGAGTTTTGAATAACGAATGTTAATCCATGAATGAATCTAACTTGTATGTAGCCTCACATATTTGTGGAAATTCACGTGCAAATCCGGCACAATCCGACCACGCCTTCTCACGGGCTAGTAATGGATACACACATTGACCCTTTACCCTAACCAGCCGATATTGGTGATATAAATATTTGATTGATATATTCTATATCTATTCGTTAAGCTTTCTTGTTATGACATTGTTCTTCCTTTGATCTACTATGTATTGTGGTACTTTATATTCTTCTGTGTAAATGTAATTTTTTTGACACCTTGTTCTACAAATTTCCTTACATTTTCATACTACCTCATTTCCCTTTTGTGTATTTTCCATTTCTTTTTTATTTGGTCACATATATTTACCTATGTTCACATGCTTAAAAGTTCGGAACTGGGTTCAATAATGATGATTGTAATGATTTTACATATATACAGCTTTTTAACTTAGTTTAAACCTAGAGCATTCACTGTCTTCAGCTAATTTAGTCATAGCTGCAACTTTAGAAAAAAACGCTAGAAGTGTATCTCCACAAGTTATATGTCAATATGACTTTACCTATAGGGTAATTTTACGGAGAGCCAATAATACCCCAAATCATAAGAGGCGAAACAGGTTTATTCTGTTGTATGACAGGGGCGTAGTTTGGCCGTCTCGTGAGAAAATCAACATTGTGGACTCTGCGTAAAGTATCGACCCGGATCAGCCTAGGCATGCCACACAGGCGTACCCTTTTCGCCTCCTGTGGATTTTCTGTTTCAGGAATCACTACTCTATCTATTCCCCCTTGGGACGGAATGTGTCGGCCGGGTCAGTCTGCGCGGACAGCGCAGGCTGATCTGGTCGATACATTACGCAGATGTGTATCGCCGCAGCAAAGCAAACTACATTCATGTGTAGCGATATTGAAATCAGAACTTTTCTAGACTCTTAAACCTTTCCCACATACAACCGAACTGCGGCAGACGACTTTGAAACCATGGTGACAAAAACCTGAAAAATCTCCATAAAAGATAGCTTAATTGTTAAATAAAGTTGAAAACATTTTGGCCAAAGGAGAAATTGCTCATCATGATCAATTTCACCTTTGGCCACAATGTTTTCAAAAGTCGTCTGCTGCTATTGCGTCAAAATGCATCTGCATGTGGGAAGTGTTAAACAACCATATTTCAATATTTTGGTGGACAACAGAGGACATTCTGGCCAGATTGAGTAGAGACGCAGGCTGATCTAAGTCTTCAAATGGCGTAACATTCCGCAGATCAATTCACCCGCTACAAAAGTGTTGAAAGTTCGAGGAAAAATCAATGTTCCGTGTATGTTTCACGGAACTGACACGCCAGGCCTGTTTCGTGTATTTGACACCTGAAAGGGCTCTGTTAATTACAGCTTCACTGATTCAGGTCAGTATCAAATGTTCACGATAACCTGTTGGCTATATCAACATCGTGGAATGATTTGTGCCACGCCACTGGAAAACTCGATTTCAGAATTTTCCAAATATTGTTCAAATTCAACATTTACTTATTTGGTTCGTCTCTGTTCGCATTGCAGTCTACCAAGCATGATATGCTACACTGGAATTTATAATCACATAACAATATTTAGCTATACATGTAATATAATCAGAATTGCCCTCCAATTTGGAATCACAATAATATATTTCCCTGTGTTCTGTCTGTTTATTGACGGTTTATAAATATTTCGTTTTAAAAACAAGTTTATATGTGTGAGTTCGAGGGTTTATCCGCCTCGGTGGTGTAGTGGTAGAGCGTCCGCCTTGTTAAGTTTCATTCATACATGTAAGTAAGTTTGAATATTCAACCGTTTGCAACATACAACAAATCTGTAGCAGACGCCTTCAGTTTGAAAATATCTATGAAAAGTCTTTTTAAAAGAAAGTATTTTTTAAATAGAGTTGAAAACATTGTTGTAACGGGAGGAATTGCTCAACATGAACAATGTCGTCTTTTGTCACAATGTTTTCGAGAATCGTCTGCTACACAAGAAGCGTCAAAATGCGTTAACAGATGGAAAAGGAGTTTGATCAACAGACAGCGTATTACCGGGTCCAACTCAGTAGAGATGACCCAGCCTTTTATTGTATGATATAACTGAAAAAGTGTTGAGGGCGGTGTAAAACACTATAGCATTGATTGTTTAAAGTGAACGGCTGAGACTTTTAGCACAGGATCGCTCACATCGAGGTTAAGAATAACGCGATTTTGATTATACGGTAGTCTATAAGAAATACATTTCAACGCAAGCAGGGCTTTAAATTACCATATTTCCAAAGTTCAATATATAAAGTCTAAGCTTATTCTAATTGATTCAGACAGCTGGTTGGGTTTTATTATTGACTTATATTATACAGGAACGTTGCAATACACTTTACCTTATCATGTTGGGTTTTATTATTGACTTATATTATACAGGAACGTTGTAATACACTTAACCTTATCATGTAGGGTTTTCTTATTGACTTATATTATACAGGAACGTTGTAATACACTTAACCTTATCATGTAGGGTTTTCTCATTGACTTATATTATATAGGAACGTTGTAATACACTTAACCTTATCATGTAGGGTTTTCTTATTGACTTATATTATACAGGAACGTTGCAATACACTTAACCGTATCATGTAGGGTTTTCTTATTGACTTATATCATACAGGAACGTTGTAATACACTTAACCTTATCATGTAGGGTTTTCTTATTAACTTATATTATACAGGAACGTTGTAATACACTTTACCTTATCATGTAAGGTTTTCTTATTGACTTATATTATACAGGAACGTTGTAATACACTTAACCTTATCATGTAGGGTTTTCTTATTAACTTATATTATACAGGAACGTTGTAATACACTTTACCTTATCATGTAAGGTTTTCTTATTGACTTATATTATACAGGAACGTTGTAATACACTTTACCTTATCATGTAAGGTTTTCTTATTGACTTATATTATACAGGAACGTTGTAATACACTTAACCTTATCATGTAGGGTTTTCTTATTGACTTATATTATACAGGAACGTTGTAATACACTTAACCTGATCATGTAGGGTTTTCTTATTGACTTATATTATACAGGAACGTTGTAATACACTTGACCTTATCATGTAGGGTTTTCTTATTGACTTATATTATACAGGAACGTTGTAATACACTTTACCTTATCATGTAAGGTTTTCTTATTGACTTATATTATACAGGAACGTTGTAATACACTTTACCTTATCATGTAAGGTTTTCTTATTGACTTATATTATACAGGAACGTTGTAATACACTTAACCTGATCATGTAGGGTTTTCTTATTGACTTATATTATACAGGAACGTTGTAATACACTTAACCTTATCATGTAGGGTTTTCTCATTGACTTATACCATACAGGAACGTTGTAATACACGTAACCTTATCATGTAGGGTTTTCTCATTGACTTATACTATACAGGAACGTTGTAATACACGTAACCTTATCATGTAGGGTTTTCTCATTGACTTATATCATACAGGAACGTTGTAATACACGTAACCTTATCATGTAGGGTTTTCTCATTGATTTATATTATACAGGAACGTTGTAATACACTTAACCTGATCATGTAGGGTTTTCTTATTGACTTATACCATACAGGAACGTTGTAATACACGTAACCTTATCATGTAGGGTTTTCTCATTGACTTATATCATACAGGAACGTTGTAATACACGTAACCTTATCATGTAGGGTTTTCTCATTGACTTATATCATACAGGAACGTTGTAATACACTTAACCTTATCATGTAGGGTTTTCTCATTGACTTATATCATACAGGAACGTTGCAATACACTTAACCTTATCATGTAGGGTTTTCTTATTGACTTATATTATACAGGAACGTTGTAATACACTTTACCTTATCATGTAGGGTTTTCCCATTGACTTATATTATACAGGAACGTTGCAATACACTTTACCTTATAATGTAGGGTTTTCTCATTGACTTATACCATACAGGAACGTTGTAATACACGTAACCTTATCATGTAGGGTTTTCTCATTGACTTATATTATACAGGAACGTTGTAATATACGTAACCTTATCATGTAGGGTTTTCTCATTGACTTATATCATACAGGAACGTTGTAATACACGTAACCTTATCATGTAGGGTTTTCTCATTGACTTATATCATACAGGAACGTTGTAATACACTTTACCTTATCATGTAGGGTTTTCTCATTGACTTATATCATACAGGAACGTTGTAATACACGTAACCTTATCATGTAGGGTTTTCTCATTGACTTATATCATACAGGAACGTTGTAATACACTTAACCTTATCATGTAGGGTTTTCTCATTGACTTATATCATACAGGAACGTTGTAATACACTTAACCTTATCATGTAGGGTTTTCTCATTGACTTATATTATACAGGAACGTTGTAATACACTTTACCTTATCATGTAGGGTTTTCCCATTGACTTATATTATACAGGAACGTTGCAATACACTTTACCTTATAATGTAGGGTTTTCTCATTGACTTATATTATACAGGATCGTTGTAATACACTTTACCTTATCCTGTTGTACTAACTGTTTTTATGTTGTGGACTTTGAATGATTACGACGTACTTCATCAATTCGATTTTTCAAATCAACTCTTTAATCAAGTATTTCAGACTCCGGCCCATATACAAGCAGTATATACATATTTAAGCATACATTACTAATTATATACATGAAATAAATCAATACATTTGGTTAACATTGATAAAGTTGTGCTAGTTTGTATGCATTTAAAGGCTGTTTTAAAGACTTTCCCAAAATGTGTTTTCTTAGTTAAAGCGCTTCAATTAGGAAGGTTGCCACTCGTCTTAATGTTCGTATTTCATTCAAATAGAATAATTCATTATAAACATCTATGTTTTTAGTGCGAGACCAAATAGAATAATTCATTATAAACATCTATGTTTTTAGTGCGAGACAAAATAGAATAATTCATTATAAACATCTATGTTTTTAGTGCGAGACCAAATAGAATAATTCATTATAAACATCTATGTTTTTAGTGCGAGACCAAATAGAACAATCTCATATTTTCATAGAATGGACATTCGAAAAAAGATGAAATTCATTTTCAACAACATACACATTTATAATTTATAAATGCCAAATAATAAGCTAAATGTGAGAAGTGTAGATTGTGTTTAAAATACACGTATGTACGAGTTGATTGTCATCTTCTTTGATAGAAAACTTCCAGAGAAGTAGGTATAGGAACTAATTTTAATTTAAAATTTGGGTGATTCGAAATTATACAAATTACATGAAATTAACTGGTTAGGAACTGACATTCACGTCACATTTCTCCCAGTCATAAAACAATCTTAGATTTTATTTACATAACTAATAAGGTTAGACCAGATGTTCTTTTGCATAATTAAGCATTGGAAGTCTAGATATAACACAAAAACACTTTGTCCCCACGGAACGAATCTAGTGACATTTCAATTTACGCTATTTTTCGGGCAAGAAAGACGTTTTTTGTTTCACGCAATACAAGTATTTGGTTATATAGTTGAGATTAACATCTAATATAAATGTCGTGGTTTTAAATTTGAATGTAACGTGGGTGCCAAAAAGTCATTTATAGGTACATAAGTGTTTAAGTTGCTAACAAACAAACTGTTTCAATCTGGACCTTACGGCTTCAGTCGTCAATTCGATTTAGACGTAAGCTTTTCTATTTAAAAATATTTTAACAGAAACAAAGCCAGAGACAATGCAGACAATCCTTATCATCTCGTTTCTGTCAGAACATTGTTGTCTGCTGTCTGTCGCTTGACAGAGCACATACAACAGTGCTACAGGAATACGTGTTTAAGACGTGTTCTTCGTACTCAATTTTAAAGTTGCATTTCTATAGAAATTCATAGAAACAATAAGTAAAATAACAATTATTTTCCCTTAAAAACCTTTATGAGGTGATGCTTGATTCTAATTAGACTGTAGTATGAGAGAGCTTTCATATTTTAATTATTCGAATAAAATAGTTTTTCCCTGCTCGGTAGATACAGATTAAGGAATTGCAAGAAATAACGGGAACAAATCACAACTAAATTATACATCTTAAAGGTTGGCGTCCAATACAAACATTGGGGGATAAATGTAATTTCTCCTTTGGCCTCCGCGATTACAACTCCTTTCAGTTATTACATTTTCAATTAGAGGATTTCCGTTGCTTTACTTTGAAGATTTTGAAGATTTTTAAGTCTTCTGCTGCAGATTAGTTGTATGTGGGAAAAGTTAAGTCTTTTCGTAAACGTGCATTTGTCTACATTGACCATTTCTTTGAGTTTCCACAAGAAATTTTAATTTTCGAAGAGTTCAACTTATCATATCAGGCAAGTAACTGTTTTCAGTCGCTCTCGACCAATGGTGTTGTATCATTGGCAGGTGAGCATACAATCAATCGCGTTCCTTGGGTGTGTCAATTCAGTGCTGACTTTTACAGAAAATTTAAACTAAGTATCGCTTTGCAAGTAACAAGCAATTCCCATCCTTTTTACGGTTACACAATGTAAGAAAGGTAATGCCACCACAAACTGGATCATACCCGTAATGTGTATGTTACAACAGATCCAAAAGATTGACTGATTCAGTTGAAAATGGTGTAACTGTCTTGACCATGTCTTGTAAAAGTTGAAGATCCGGTCCAACCTGATTACGATCTTCTTTTATTGCCCATCTGGAAGTATATGTTTTCTGGAACCGACCTCACACAATGAAAAATTGGTCGGAATTATAATTGATCTGGAGACTTCGGACCTTGGCTGAATCAAAGGTCAAAATGGCAAAATGTTGCTTTGACTTAAAGCTATGACCGAAGCAAAGATAATAAGTCAATAAAGTAATCTACCATTAGATGGTAGATAACTACTGTACGTGTTACTGGCTGTTGTTAAACCGTTATAGAATAGTCATAACATATACTTATCAGAATCTATGCATGATAAGAACAATTTCTTACACACTTATATTTACAATATGCGATCTTAATCAGACTGTATGGATGCACATGCTGATCTGGATGTCAATTGTTCAAAAACACAACGTGTACCATATCGCACAGTCGGGATCATTTCAGAATTTAGACAGCCGCCACTTGGTTAAAATTACAGCGACAGAAATAACTCAGCTATAAGGTCAAATATATAGAATTTACATAGTCATTTATATTCCGTCGTCCAACGCTTTATCATATCATATTACCATTTGCAATTGTAGTAGATTTGTCAAACCTAATTTGTCAGTCGCAGATTTTTTAAGGTTCCCCTGAAGACGCATTTTGATTTTGAATATTTCTGAATTGACATGCAAAATTACAATGTCGATACGGCCTCTAAGATAACAAGACGTAATTGATATCGGATATAAGACGGTCGACTTCAAAGAAATATAAACAAACAGTGAAATCATCCATTGAAAACTGCTTTCCGAAACCTAGCTTACGGGGCGTTGCCCTATTATTACAGAAGATATCACACAACGTAGGATTAAAATAGTGTAGGGAAGCGTAAACCCCGAACTATAGCAGTATGGATTGCGTGTGATCTGCTGAATTCCGTTTATATTTAACCAAGAAGAAAGAAACCATTGGTTTGATTCAGATTGACATAACTAGGTTAGGTTACAAGATACAGCTATGCCTTTGTATCACATGACAATGCTTGTATCTGATCTAATATACCCATTACGTATTTCTTTATATGTCACACGTGTAATATAACATGACCGAATCACTATTTTTGTATTCATCCGCAAATGTTTACAAAATGGCTGAGAACGTGTATCCGGTAAACACAAACGTCACGATAGCTGGACGAGGTAAAGCGACCATTGTCGGTCATAACAATATTATTGTGTGTGATTAGTTACCATTTTATTAAGTATTACATGTTGGGACTATTTTCTGACAGCGAAAACCCGATTTTCTATTTTGTGTTTCGTCATGTTATAAAACGAATCTGACATTCGTTGTCATTTCATAAAGATTTATTTAACTCGTCCAAGAAATTTGTGATTAAGCTCGCTAGAGGCTTGCTTAATAACAAATTTCTTGAACTCGTTTAATAAAACTGTATATGAAATGACAACTCATGTCAGATCCTATATATAAAACGGAGCAATCCAATTACGATGTGATATAGTCTGGCTTACTATAGAAACAGGCGTTCTATAAAGAAGAAAATAAGACTCTATGTAAATGTTACAAATTATTAGCCAAAGGGACGTGAAAGAACAATAAGCAAATGTACGTATTTCCAGTATTGTCATATTGTATTGCGACATGTTGGCTTGAAAATCAGTTGACGCCGCTTGTGTTCAACGCATGCCTCCCTAAAATGGACAATTAGTAACCATTCTACATGTGTTACGCGACGTCAAACACATTTGTCTGTCCGATAATGCACAACTAACTTCACAATTGAGAACAATGTATATCAAGACATTAAAGACATGCGCATAGTCTTATTGTGTACAACAGTGTTTGCTTATAGCTTATTTAATTGTTTAAGAACGTATTAACGTACAGTGATTGAAATACTCTGTTTCGTAGGAAGGCACATTTTCATTGTTTTACGAGACATAATGAGACCTGCTATAAGAAGTAAACACGTGAAATGTTTTTCAACCGACAATATATTTAACTTATATTTCAATGAAATGTCACGGCCTTTACTGTTTATTTGGAAGCTTTGTGAAAAACTGAAAGCCAATTTATCAGGGATGGAATTTGCAGCAAAGATACACAAACAATACGAAACGCGATGCAAATTTAATGTTAACCTTGATTTATATGTCTAGCATAAATTACGGTGTTTTATCAGACGAACATTTAACATTCAATTGCGTTTCGAAAGTTCTACGAATGCCAAAAGAAACACACAGTAGAGAAGTTGGGTTTAGCTGTTTGGATAACTAAATAGTAGGATAATTGAAATGGCATTTCAGTTATCGAGGCTTTCATAAATATTGAATGTGCTATTCAACATGCTTCTCTGACAGTTTCGGCCTAACCTGTAAACAAATAACCAGGTAATAGGTATTCGAATTGTCGATTTTGATAGCAACGAAGAAGATATAATATATAGGAAATATGATTTTGACACATTTAACCACGATACCCAAATGTAATACGCTGTCTGCTCGAGAGGCACCAGTTTATCTGAGCCGGAGCACGAGCTTAATAAAGCATTATAGCCATTCCTATGCAAATGCATTGCAGCCATTCCAATTCATTGGGATAAACACCGTTCACATTTTCCCAGGTGCAGACGTAGTTTGACGAAACGGAAAGCTCTAATCATGAGAAATTTCCTCATTTGTCTCTATTCATTAATTAGACCTATACTTTTATCTACAGAGAGAGTCCATATTTTTCCCTACATTTTTCTTATTGTTGTCTGCTGCCAATGTATTGTTTGTGGGTAAGAATGGATAAAAGTCTGGAGTGTTTCACGACTTCAAAAAAATGTATAATTCAATTGTATTAGAATATCATCTAGCCGCTTACCTCAAAGCGCAATCCAAATATACTCTAATGTCTCTTTCATTTTTACTTCAGGTCAACTCTGAAAGGCAATAAAGTAGGCGGAATATGTCCAGCACGTGTCATAAAATATTCAGGAAATCCGACAACATGATCAATCTCATCTTGTAGTGTAATCGACCTTTAACTTTGAGCAGAAACTTGTGTCCTTTCCAGGCGTAGACATTTTAACGACACTATAAAACAAGAGGGCCAAGATGGCCCTAAATCGATCCCCTGATTGATAGTAAATTAGTAGCAATTATTTAACTGCAAATATCTGGAAACATTTGATCAAGGAGTGCAAATGAAACTGCAAGGAGTTAACACTGTTAAAGAAATAGCTTATCAGTAAAGGCCATTTGTATCTTGAAATCTAACAGGAACTTGAATAAGAATGGAATTCTAAAGTTTTGTCATTTTGCGCCTTGCTGCCCTGTCTTTCAACATAATCAATATGGCTTAAACAGGTTTTTTAGAGGGTCACTTAAGAAACATTTCACCGAATTATCTTGGAATCGGACAAGCAGATTATGAAGGAAAAGGATTTTAAAATTTGGGTATTTTTTTCACTTTCTGATCCCGCAGCAACCAAAGTTCTACACAGAATGTAAGTCTTTGGACAATTTTGAAAGAGGACCAACAAAAGAACATTCCCTGTGAAGTGAAGTTGAAAATGGTCCATTGGAATGGTAGGAGTTGGTTGTCATTTGTAACTAAAAAAAATTTTTGTGATGAAGCCTGGTTGCTAAGATTTTGTAACCAATCAATACGGCTTAAACAAATTAAGTAGAGAATCACTGAAGAACGATTCCTATTACACTTTCTTAAAATCAGACAAGCACTTTCATAAAAACGGAATTTTAAAATTTTGTAATTTTGCCCCTTTTCTGATTCCGCGTGACTGCCATGTTTTTCAATCAATCAATATGGATTGAACAATTTTATGTAAAGGGTCACCCAAGGAACATTTCTACCAAACTATAATGGAATCTGACAATATGATGAAGCAGCAACCAAAGTTCTCAATGGAATTTAAATCTTAGAACAATTTTGAAAGAAGATCACCAAAAGAACGTTTCTGTGAAGTTTGGTTGAAATTGGTTTTGTGGTTTATGAGAAGATGATGTTTTAAGCTAAAAGTTAACGACAGACGACGGATGACGGACGGACGGACGACGGACAGAGAGTTATCAGAATAGATGACCTTGAGCCTTTGTATTGATTACCTTGAGTATTGATCAATTATGACGTCAAGACTTGTATATTTTAAGGAATATTCATGTCATCGATTTAGGTTTAGTTCTATTCATTTCTTTAATTTTAGCACTTTCAAATTGGAAACTGTCTATAAGTGGAAGTGTATTGAATATAATTTAAAGCACTGTGCCGAAAGGAGAAAGTTTTGCTTGTCGTGAGCAATTTTTCGTTTGACACAATGTTTCCTAACGTTGACTGTGCAGATGCAACTAAATCGTATACATGTAGGGAACGGTTTAATCTCAATCAAACATCCGTTTGTATTTAATCCTTCTTAACTGATAGAGGAGAGACATATGGTAACCATGCGAAGGATGACTTAAAACACATTGTCAAAAAGGAACGAATTGCAATTGCTCCTTTTCTCACAACGTTTTAAAGTTTTTATTTTCAAGTCTTCTTAAATAATTCAGGAATGTATACATATTTCTATGTAGAAGATTCAAATCATAAAACTCTTCAAATATTTCAGGTAACTGGTGGATAATGATACGAATTATGTAACGGTTTATGTAAAACTCCAACCTTGTATATTCATAAGGTTATAGTCCACATCACCATTTACATTAAATATAAATATAATCTTGGTTATATATGGGTTCTATTAATTATCCATTACATCGTACGCCTGATAATGTTGCGCCTTTAACATAATTAAAGTGAAATAGAAAAGTAGCATATACATAAAGTAACAATATGGCATTAAGGCAGAATAGAAATCACAGAGACATGAACTGTTTTTATAGAGTAAATCAGCTCTGATAATCTCGGAGACATGCACTGTTTTTATAGACTCAATCAGCTCTGATAATCTAAGGAACGTAACTCTCAAATGAATTTATACTTTGCTCTTCTCTCCCAGTCTCAGAAACGATTATAAGCATTTAAAAAGATCACTATTTGCACCGAAGGAAAGTTTAGCCATGACCAAACTTCAAATGCGCTTTCGTATATTTTGAAGTGTTAGTAACATACTAAATATCCATGGTATATAAATCAGGGACATAGCCTGGCAATAATCAATGTGTAGGCCGTCTCGTGAGAAAATCAACATTGTGGACTCTGCGTAAAGTATCGACCCGGATTAGCCTAAGTATGCCACACAGGCGTACCCGGATATACATTTTTCGCCTCCTGTGGATTTTCTATTTCAGGAATCACTACTCTATCTATCCCACCATAGACGGAATGTGTCGGCCGGATCAGTCTGCGCGGACAGCGCAGGCTGATCTGGTCGATACATTACGCAGATGTGTATCACCGCAGCTGCATTTTGGGACACCTTTAGAAAAAATGTGTAGGCAGGTGCCTACAGTGCCTAAAAGGAGCTACGCCCCTGTAAATTACATGAATATTTCTAATCTTGACTTTGACTATTCAGACTGTTAGCCGACATTTGACTTTTCTCGTTTGTGTCTTAAAGTTTTCAAAGTCGTCTTCTGCAGAATTGTTGTAAATGGGAAAAGGTAAAAACCAATTCAAACCTTGCTAAGTACCACGAAATAGTCTTCACTCCGGAATATTGCACATGGACACTTTACTTTTAGAGCTTCAATATGTTATAAATTAGAACTCGTACATTTATATTTACTTCAAATATTATAATCGCTTTATCTTTGTTTAATCAGTATTTTTTAGCTGGATTTGTCGTGACATAGATCCATCACGACAATGCAATCTCTGCTAGGCTGACAGCTACGAAAGAGTTAATTGTTATCTACTGATGATGATTTGCATTGTTTTGGTTTAGTTCAATAAGCTGTTTATTTACAACCAACAACACTGAAAACTAAAACAAATGCAACAAAGGATTAGCGATTAAGTTAAAATAAAACGTGTCACTTAACACGGACCAATATGACGATATCAGATCAGCATGATGTCGTTTGTATTGTCAACTGTGTGAGCCACGTCTAGGTGTGTTTTACATCAGAGTATAGTGAAGACTTAGGTGAGCCTGTTCATCCGATATACGTTAATTTTGAAAACTATCATAAATATGTTGAAATGCATGCACCACCGTTATCTTACTGGTTTAGGTATAACCGTACTATAGCGAGGCACACGCGCTTAGAATGTAGACGACATCGATAAGGCATTTATTGACGAAAGCATATGGTGCAGACTCAAGTTACAACGTCAAAGACCCACAGGACGTCTACAATATCACATAGTATCATTAATATTGACAACCTGACCGTACAATGACCAGAAAAGCTTGTCCTTCGCAAATGTTCCTTTACAATACTAGCATCTGTGAACCAAATACTGAAACTTATAACTTTGAAAGTAAAACATCGTTTAGGACAAAGGTCTCTCTTAAGTCAGAAATGACTGACATTTTCCATGCGGTGACGCTGTAATAAACAAACTCTCTATAATTACGTGCACCAACAAGAATGAACGCATATGAGCCGTCCCGCGAGAAACCCAACATTGTGGACTCTGCGTAAAGTCTCGACCCGGATAAGCCTAAGCATACCTCGCAGGCTTACCCGGAAAGACACATTTCCCCTCATGTGGAATCATAACTCTATACCTCTATCCCACAGAGACGGAATGTGTCGGCCCAGATCAGTCTGCGCGGACTGCACAGGCTGATCTGGGTCGATACATTACGCAGAGGCCATACTGTTGGTTTTCTCGCGGGACACTTCATACGTCATTGACCAATACGTCAGTAAGGGAAAGCATGACGAAGAGGCGGACATAGCAGTTATCCTCATATGTATCCCCGGTGACACTTAAAGCTCCAACACAAGATAGGATTGGTATAGTTCATACCCTCTCGTAGGAATATCGGTATCGACTGATCAATAGCCTAGTCGTCCAGAAAGTGAAGACCTGATGAGACTGTGTCGATGAACAGGCTCGTTTGATCATTCAATGAATCCTGTTTATGTCTGCTGTTATGTATTATGGATTGGTCATTAAACTCTATTTTTGTTTGACTCGGCGTTAGTCTAAATAATCGACATAAGCCGTCAAATATCGTAGATAATTTCAATGATACAGCCATTGTAAGCTTCTTTATAAAGTTCGCCATAAATTATTCACACGTTTCATGATGTTTAAAGTAGACCTAGCACGTGCCGAACGAAAATACCCATGCTATATTTACGACTTTCCAATTACCGGTCTAATCATTCTTCCAAGTTTTTAATCCAGTAAATCATTCGCTGTCGCAGTGTAATCAAAATTCATAGATCATAGTTTGTGATGTGTGTGCATGATGAACAAACCGAAGTATACGTGCATGATGAACAACCCTCTTCTTTACATCACTTGTAATAAACACAATTTAGCAATTTTAATACGCATCTATCAACTTCGATTACTGAATTGGGGAAAACTATTTCTTCTGCTGAGGATTTGGTAAGTTTATTATCTCTTCATAAGACTCGAACCTGTCAAATGACGAGCAGATAAGACCTTCTTCCCTTAGAAGACAGCCATAAACAGCATTTCAGAGTTGTTATTTCTCAATATATTGATACGGGTATAATTACAAACAAGCAAAGTTAACAACATACTGAAAAGTAAGTGTTCAAAGATGGGCATTTAACTCTTAACTGTTTGATAAGGCAACTCCCAACGTGGTATCTTAAGATATAACATACCACCCTAATTAGAAAACGGTCCTTCGGGAATTTGAGTTCTGAAATGATTGTGATCTGAATCAACTATCGCAGTTGACTCAGGGTTTTTAATGCTTGTCATCTAGATTTGAACAAAAACCCATTCATGCACGCTAGAACAAGCATGTCCATCAGGAATAGTAAAACGGATCGAATTAATGATGAGTATCAAACAATCCAAGATCGGATATCGCTTCTCACACGGATTTCAACGTTTATTCTAGGAAGACAGCATAATCCATATGCATATATCGGTAATTGGAGTTCTTCTAATCGTCCTCTACCACACAGGGTATCCTGAACTGATTTTCACAGGAATGACATTTATCTTGCTTACATGGAAAATTTAGTTCTGGAATTAACGCTGTCTACGCGAAAATTATCCATTTTAGGCTATCAGAGAGAGAGCGGATACGCGTGTATATCACTCATCTATTCGTACAAAACCAATAAGAGAATAGACGCAAGTGAGCAATTTCCAATACAGCTGTTATCTCAGCGGTTTTGTGTGCACGAACGTGACCATACACGGACGGGTCTATATAGCGACACAGTTTCTGGTTCTTTCCTCGTCTCGTGCAAATGGAAAATTTTCTCTAAATTTTGGCCGTTATTATTATGTAATTATTATAAATTGTCTTAAATTCTAGTCTTAAATGCGAATACAGATACACTCCTCTGTCATAAGGTAATACACATCCTGATCCTTGTCATATTAGTTGATATTGCTCTACGATCTACGAAATTGTGAATAACATATGTTAAGATTAAATAAACCCTACTTATAATTATAAGCTAGAGTTCTTAACCATACACTTCGATATGGCTGCTTAACCCGGACTGCTATTGAGCTCTGCAGACATCGGTAGTCGTGTTTCTCCGGCAACTATCTGGCGTATTGCTCCCCGTTCTGCTATCATGAGCTAAAGACTCATCGGACTATTTCTCCCCAAACCCGCTATCAAGAGCACACAACTCATCGAAGGTTTTGATACCCCAAACCGGCTGTCATTAGCACACAACTCATCGGTAGTATTGTTTCACCAAGCCGCTATCGAGAACACACAACTCATCGGTCGTTTTGATCTCCAAACTTACTCATTCTGTACCAAACAAACAGTCGTAATTGCTTTCCTTAGAATACAAGCATTTGAACGATGGCCACCTTTAAATCGTTTTCCCAACCCATTATCGTAAGCAACAAACGATCGATCGTATTGGTTCCCATCAAATAACTTACATAAAGACCAAAATAAACATACTTGTCGAATGTTCGCAACAATAAACACTAATCACGTTACCTATATATCAAAAACGCTTGCATCCAACTTGCGATCATAGGCAAACTACAAATAAGCGACACTACTTCCCCTTAAACCACTTCCTGGTATTACTAATCACATAGTCTGCATTGCCTTTCCAAACACGCTTTCATTAGTCTAGCACATCAGTCGTATTGCTTCCCGTACCCTGCTATTATAATCATCAAACACACTTGTACTATTGCTCAACACAATTAATGGGAACCGCATCGGTTGCATTATTTCATTGCAACGTGCTAGTACCGTGAACTCCTAGTCCATCGACTGTATTTCTTCCATTCAAAACAGCGCTACCATAAGCAGCCCAAGAGAGAGATTATTTCACATGTGTTTGAGTGAAACAAGGTTTCGACATCAATGTCATGTTATCTTAGCGAGGCGGATACATTGACAATGACACGATTATGACTGGCATAAGGAGGAAGCAGTGGTATAAAAGACAGAAAGACTCAATTAACAAATGTCACTTAAGAAACGATCACGCATTTGAGAAAGCCTTTATTAATTTGAAGTCTGGGAACACTGGTTTCGGTTCTATTTCAAATATAACATTTTACCCAAGTGATTTATTTTTTTACAAGGAATTTTGACAATAACATAATATTTTCTGACTTGTTAATTGTGAACGACTTATATAAAGATACTACTAGTTAACATGAGTACAATAGCCTGGTAGGTATTGTATTACATAGCTTGGAACATTCTTATATTTGAAGTACGAATATAGCTAACAGTTTCCTATACAAAATGTTCTTGTAGTTTCTATATGTACGTGATGAGCCGTCATTTAGTTTTGTCGTAATTAAACATCAATTGAAATTATTCTACTTGAAATTAGGACGATGCGTGTAACAATTAGATACCTTCTCTATTACAAAAATAAATAAAAAATATCCTTCTTCTATCACAGAGGTTGGTGAACGCTTCATACTTGCTATGAGATGTCTCCTTCACATTCTAAGTGGATCTTTTTTACCAAACAATTTTGTATCGACACAAAATTGTATCAACAGGTCAGAATATAATTAAACATTTTATACAATTCGGTTAAAAACATAAACTTATGTACAACATATCAAGGCCCAAAGGAACCACACTTGGAAATATTTTATAAAGGATGTCGCGTTGTCGCAAAACAAGTATATATATATAGATACCAGAGGTTTAAAGGCTACGGCTAGAGCACACGATTGTGCCGTTTGGATACATACTACGTGAATATAAAGCTTCTGGACGTACGTAAAACGTGAAAGGCTAATTAATTAAAAAACAAGTCTGTATTGATTGACACGTATAGAGCGAGGAACATATCAATGTTGTAACAAGGAATGTCAATTGTAATGTGAACAGCAAAAAGGAAGTTGAATCATATCTAATTTGGTCACATTTTTCTTTCAAATTGCGACTGTTGCAGTTTCATAAATAGAAACGTTTAAGAGTAAAACTGTTCGTGGATTAATGGGCTTAAGGATGGGGAAGAATCATTAAAGTGTAAATATTTGCAGTCTCCTGAATATTTTTGTTCATTTTAAATTGACGTTAACTTGGAGCAAATTCTTAATTGGTTAGCTGACTTCGTAATTAACACAAAAACTGCAGGGGCTGAAACTCATGTGTGCATTTACACAAGCCAGAACCAAGTAGTCAGAAACAACTTAAATGATTTGCTTTTCTTTATACTGTCACATTCGAGATGTTTCGTGAAGAAGAACCTTGCACATACCCAACATCGACTGGAAACCAAATTTTAACAACGCCTATTAATTAATTTCGATGTCTGCTTCCCTGCTTCCTGGATCCTGAATTCGTGCTGATTGTGTATGGATGCTTCAAATTCGGACCCAATAATACGGGAATAGAACCATGAACCAATAACCGGTGCTGTACCGATGAGCAACTTCATCCCCTACGTTACACATAGTTAATCAAATTACATAAACACCAGTTTGACGAGTGTACAACACGTCTACACACACCATATATGTATACAAATATGACACACCGTGTTTCTACATGTACATTTAATTGGGACAACCCTTGACTAATTTTAGATTAATCGAATATTATCCCCTAATAGTGACATCTACAATTAACCGAAGTTTGCTACTATGCAGATCTATGTCATAACAATTCAAAAATCGAGTGAAATTTTAAACAATTTCAAAAGCTTAATTAACTCATACTAAACATATAATCGGTATCATATTGTTAGACACGAAGAACATATGCACCATATTTGCAATACCTACCGTAGCTCAAAAATGTTAATCCAAAATAACATCTTCAATCTTTAATGTAGGCAAAGTAGTTATCTAAGATAAATAATGTCTAAGGTATAATGTATAAGGTGTTTAGCGGCATACATAATCAGACTGTTAGCAAAATGATGGTACAACACCGTGTGACAAATACATAGGTAAATATATGCCGTTCCACGAGAAAACCAGCATTATGGACTCTGCGTAATGTATCAACCCAGATCAGCCTTCGCAGTCCGCACAGGTTTATCCAGGCCGACACATTCCGTATCAGGAGGATAGAGGTATAGGGTAATGATTCCTGAAACAGAAAATCCACAGGAGGCGAAAAGTGTCTGTCCGGGTTAGCCTGCGAGGCATGCTTAGGCTGATCCGGGTCAATACTTTACGCAGAGTCTACAATGTTAGTTTTTCTGAAGGGACGGCTCAGATGATACCAATGTCTTTGTTCACGCTTATATAATTTACATATTTCTACCTCGAGACGATTTCAGAGACAGAGAAATGCGGTTGACGGTAGTTCATATATCCTGACGTCCCGTGTGACTTGACAGGAGTAAGCCGATCAGATTTTCCGATGTTGGTTCACATCCCGTAACCCTTTACCATTACGATACATGTAAAACGTACATCCCTTTGAAACACTCTTGTCCGAAAACCAATCGTAATTATTACACGTGTGAAAACGGGCCTACCAGTGCATTTGTGCTAAGGATCCAAATGGATACTGTTCCACAAACATTCCTTGAAACCTTCCACGACTTTTTGGAAAACGGAGCAGAGCCAGGTCAGACTCCGCTGATGTGTTGACTGGTCTGGTCTACTGAGCTCGAAAATCGAGGGCTTGGCGTGAAACGGTTGTAACTAAAAACCTATTTTGAAAACCCTGGTTTAGGGGCAATTTTGACCCATTTGTAAACAATGCAAATTTAGTTGCCATTGCTCAGAACGAGCAATGGCACCTAAATGTCCATTGTTTACCAAGACAAATGAGTTAACGCTTATAAAGACTTTATGGCGAGGGTGATTAAACCACTTATTTAAGTTACAACCGTTTCACGCCAAGCCCTCAAAATGCCCTACGGCTCGGTGTTCACAGAGCACTGCCTAAATGTATAGCCATACTGGCTTGGTTCGTTAAGTGTCCATTATATTATATGCATTACAAAACGTATCACATAAACTGAGAATATCAATCGAACTAAGAGATGGAAGATTCCATTCTATAGGAAATAAAAGGGAAGATAAACAATTCACTTACCACATTCGAACAAGGCCCTGCGACTAATCGATGCATTGTGGAATCGATCTTGAGATATCAAATCACGTTAAAATGTCATGAAACCACGTGGATTTAATACCAGCTTTTTAATATATATATATATATATATGATCGTGTAAGCAGTGTTGAGGGTGTGTATGTTCCAAGACATGTCCGAAATAAGGGACGGTTTGATGAATATATACCACAGTCTATCAATAGTCATTATCGAGTGAGGATCCTTGCTGTATAATGATACCTCAACACGGAAAAGGCACATTTAAATGCAACAGACCCTCAAGGAAAAGGCACGGAAAGCATGCCAAGAAAAATATCGAAAACAAAATAACCGGCACTGAAACAAATCAAGCTCAATTATCTAAGGAGTATTAAAGTGCGTTTTTGTCGCCTTGAAGTCTAGTAGGATTAAAGCAAGGAACTGCAATCACTCGACGGCCTTTTTGTCTCAAAAACACGTTCCCTGAGGTTGTGCATGTTACTTTTAACGTATTTGGAACGATGCAAATGAGAGTTTTACTGTCCAGTCTTGTCATTTATGTTCAAGTCAAACTGTGTTTGAATTTTGAATTAACGATGTTACGTAGTTTGCATAAGGAGGTTGACATGCAAGAGATTTGCACTAAGGTGTTTTATGTCATCGGTCTTGTAAACGTGACGCATATGGATCACTTGTCCGTCGTCTGTCCGTCCGTTTGTCCATCAGGCTAACACTTACTGGCCTAGTGGCGGGAGACACACGTGTGTCTCCGAACACTCTTGCTCTTGGTACAATACCAAGCAAATCAAACCCAAACAAAGGCAAATACACAAACATCACGCACATGTTGAACAATGACATTCCGAATGGGTTTAACTACATGCTTTATAAGATTAACCTACTTGTACCTTTTGGTCCCAATTGAACGAGTACACAGAGCATTCGCCTTGAAATTTTCCATTTGATCGTTCCATACATCAAACTAGTAGCAACCGATTGTCATATTGGCCTTGTTTTCAGTTCATACAGCATGCAGAAAGTTTTAAAATATGTAGAATAACATTACATTGATGTAATTGTATTTTGTAACGATGATTTTTTACCAAAGTGGAGCAGGACTTCTTTTTCCCCCCAAGTAGTCATGCGTCGTCGAAATAGCTTCAGACACTAAAATAACCTTCCCCTGTAACATACTTTCTTTGACACAGTAACGTATTTGTTACTACAGGAAAATGTGGATAATGTATATTATTATTCTCGCAAAATGCTTTAAACTTGATTAGAAAATTGAGCCGTTCCGTGAGAAAACAAACATTATGGACTCTGCGTAAAGTGTCGACCCATATCAGGCTAATTCGGGCCAACACATTCAGTCGCAGGGGGATAGAGGTATAGAGTAAAGATTAATGAAACAGAAAATCCACATGAGGCGAAAAGATTCTGTCCGGGTTAGCCTGCGCGGCATGATTAGGGTGATCCGGGTCGATGCTTTACACATAGTTGGTTTTCTCGCTCAATTGAACAGCTCAATTGTTGTTTTTTCAAAGTTGCTGATTCAAGCTTACGGTTATCCAGCTGAACGTAAACAACTGAAACAATATATACTTGCGTTTCTATACGCTAGGTCCATACTGATCAAAAGGTATTGAAATTAAACCTGATGTGGGATTAAATGGCAACGTGGTTGTTGGTCTTGGACAAATCAAATTTTAAGGCAGTATACGTCGTGCATTTCGCATGAGAAAAAAGTTCAATATCGACATGCACGTGAGTGCTCCTATTAAACCGCCCATGCATGTGCAGATAAGAAGAAACTGTGAACCACCCATGCATGTGCAGATAAGAAGAAACTGTGTTTTTCCCCACGAATATTTTCATTGGAAAACTGCCTAATTTCTTTAAAACATTGGTAGTTCTATAAGTGTTTACCTGTTACGGTATTTAAAGGACAGTCTTCTTTGGAATTCACCAAGTATAATTTGATAGCGATATTATTTTAATGTATTTAAAAATCGTCTACATCAGGAACTATTTTTAGATTAAGTTCAATTCAAACAATATTAATCCATATCGTTTTAAAATCAGCAAGAAATACATTAATTATTGCATCAATTGCAGGGAGCACCTTCAATTGCATGACGTAGTGTACCTCTCTACACATCGATGGAGGTCTGTACCACTCGACAAAAGTGACCTCGTCTTGACCTTTGTGCAAACATATTTATTTATTTTGCTGTAAATGTTTTTCCTTTCAAATCTGCGATTTATTTTGTTCACCTTTTCCGACATGTTGACAGATTGTGACTGAACGAAAAGTTGCTTATTATGATAATAAAGCTAGTTACAAAGTTTAATCTAGAAACAGTTAAACTTTTACAATGTCCTTCATTACCAATGTCTCCCATTTTCACGAATTGAACGGTTAACCCTTAACCCTTTCAGCGCCGAATTGTTTAAAGTAGATTCTTCCATGTTCAAAATCGGGTGTGTCTATTTCTCAATTTATGAAAGTTTTGGACTATTTTGGTAACTAAAAGGCAAACAATGCTGATTACAGGTGAGACAGCTCGTTACGATCTGACTCACCTGAATCTGCATTGTTTGCAAAAACCTCAATATTGCCTGTGGCGCTGAAAGAGTTAACAAACATGATATTACCACAAACTAAGATATGTCTGGTCACTTTGAAACAAATCTTAATCTACATTATGCATTATTTTGTGATTTTATACTTGATAATGAACAGCTCTTCGTTTGAGTCGAATATAAAGGTAAATTTAGTCTTTTCCACAATGATGAAGTTTGTTTAAAATCCAAATATTACATTTCTGTCAAATGTCTTCAAATGAATATACAAATTACGTTTCTGATATATTGGAGAAAAGAAAAACACCACAATAAAGTAGTATACTTTTAACGGGACTGATTATTGCAGAGTGCATATCAGACAAGAGGTCCGTGTGGGAAAGAGATAAAGAATATGATTTATTTAACCATTAAGATGTGATGATTATATTAGCAATAGTGGTGGGTTATTTCAGACCGGAAAAAGGTTGTGTCTTTCGTGTTATGGTATGCTGTCTGCTTATCACGCAACCTTCCCACTGGACACACACGGGAAAAAACCCTGAAGATAATCCAAAGAGCATCTTAGTATAGAAGAAAAACATTTTCTCTTTCTTTTGAAAATACATACATCAACTGTACATTGTGTTACCTATATATGTATGAAACATAAATAAATACAGTCAATTTGAAAAGAAAATGGAAACAAAAAGGCTACCAGATGAGCATTTGTGAAAGGGGAATATCCCAAATAAACATTTTTCCTGTTGAAATGTTGATAGTATTTGATTAACCACACTTTACGTTGAATATGAGAGGCGCTCATTGAAAAAGGCTCTCGCGACCAGTGTATAATCCATTTGGGTCTTTATCATAAATCATTATCTTTATTTAAATGGGTCTTTATCATAAATACGAAGTGTGTCTCATTCCACAGGTGTAGTAATCACAGTAAGGTTAGTTTAAATTGGAGTACTGCTCATTTTGGTGTTTTCAATTAAAATGAATAGTCCTATCATAATAATTTACTCACTTGTTAACTACTTGATCATCTCCATAATCTCAGTTTCCTTATCCCGCTGAATTCCCCCAACTGGTCTCATAACTATTGCTTTTAATACGTTCTTACCAAATTATGGAGAAGCTTTTGCTATATATTGCTTAATGAGGTATACCAATATCATACTGCAGGCATTACCGTAAATCACTACAATCATAAATATTTAACCTTTTCCCACATGTAGACGCATCTACATCAGACGAATTAGGAAATTAATTTCGCCTAACGCCAAATCGTTTTCAACTCTATTCAATATGTTATAATTCATTTATAGATATGTTTTGATATTGTTTGCCTAGATATATGTTAAAGTCGTCTGATATAAATGTTGTTGCAGGTGGGAAAGCCTAGCAGTATAAAGGTTGAATATTTATAAATTATAGATAACGTCTAGGATTGTTTTGTTTTGCTTTATGTTATGCCCTAGGTATGTTTATATTGATGTATCTGTCCTTGGACCGTGGCTAATACCTTTCACACAATGATAACAAACAAAACAATAGGTTATCATAGTAAAATAAACATGTTTGTACAAGATATAACATTATAACTAAGATCTCTTCATGTCCTGAAATTAAGTTCTGTACTGCTTCATAGTTTGGCAAGCGTCAAACGTCTGTCACCAATTTTCTTTCTATATAAGAAAAAGCTGCCTGCTGCTTGGAAATTCTGTTTTGATGAATACTCATGTGAGAACTTACTCCGCCATCAAAACAACGTTAAACCAACACCAAGCAATCATTGACACGGATAATTATGTATTTAAATTCTCTTTGTTAATTTTGTTAATATGTACACATTTTTATCTGAATTTTTATTCATTGACAAAACATGGAATGACTTAGGGTTTTTATACTTTGCTTTTCAATATCGATCATTCAAAGCGTCATGTTACATCAATTTATGAATGTTTGAGCAGGACACGTTATAATACCATATGAATAAGATAGTGACTTTGAGTTGACCTATAAGGCAGTTATTTCAGTTGGGAGTTAATAATATATATGGGGCAATAATAGCAGTTATGATATTATAACAATTTGAATATCTATTACATGCAAAGACTCCCTCGACACATAGGAATTGCTTCATGTAATTATGTAAAGCGATCCAGCAAGAATCATTAAAGACTCAATCCAATAGTTACATATGATAAAAGAACCTTCCATTGTCCTAGCATTCGTTGACCTTCTTTTGAAGAAACCCCTTAATTCTGTCTTTGTGTCTGTTCCATGTAGTGTTTTCGAGTCTATTTTCTATTTTTATCTATATCTCTCTGATTAATAGTGGATTTCGTTTACAATCTCTTTTAGGTTACGTACAAAGCTGTATTCGGGACCTTTCGCCCAGTGAAGACTAGTATGCATCTTCGTGATCAAGCTTTTCAAAGTTCACCATTTACCAAGTCAACACCACAATGTCATTAGGAGAGCAGTAATAAGCAAGCTCCGTCTAAACAAGCATAAAACTCTATCGTAATTTAATCGCCATTGATTTTAAAACACCAAAATGTCGGTATTCGTATGACGTCGCTTATTGAAGTCGCGACATTGTAAACGGGATAGCATCAGATCTTAACTTCGGCCATTATGGCTTCCCCGTTCGCCATTCACTCCTTCAAACGCTCTTCAAGCTTCAGCATAATGATTGTCAACAAGCAGTCCAGTGCGTCATGAGAAAATTGACAATCCTGTAATTTTTAAACGATTAACACCAACCTAGATATCAGCACAAGCATCCGTAGTACGATCAGGTTCTTCCGTGTTTACGAGGATGCCGAACAAACAACCATGACGATTTGGAGGAGACTGCAAATGGCAGGATATTTTATTCCTTCCATGTACAAAGGTATACGTTGATATTTTCGTACAGTGTAGGTTCAGATCACCCTATCAATCTGCTAATTATTTAGAATCTACAAACTATGATTTAATCTTCTAATATGCTTGGCTAAGTGATATATGATCAGTTGAACTTGGGCGGATGCTGCATTGTTCACAAAAGCCAAATGTTACTTGTTCCAATGGTTCCAATGGACGGGCTATATTGTTTAATGTTACCGATCGTATAAAAGGTTCAGACGATCCAGTTTGTGACTCAAGTCTGTTTTAGTTGAAGCAACATTATATCATTCGTACACAGGTGTAAACCGTTTGAAGTGCATGCTTCCTTTTGCATGGTATGGCTTATGAACATAAAACCATTAACAAATAGCATTGGCCTTTAGGATATTACCTGACTCTGACAGGATGACTGATGAAGTAAACATTGTCCAGGCAGAACTTAACATCATCGTTAATCAAACATGAAGTATGAACACCACTATTGGATGTCTATAGCCGCGCATGGATAGTTCGGCTATTCATGTACCTTATTGAACTGTAAAGGTAGCTAGGTGATTGTCGTAGGTATCTGGACAGAACTACGCATATATCCATTATAAAAATGAAACAAAACAATGTAAAAGGCTACGATGCAGCTTTAAAAGCTGCTCGTACTTAACCCATTACTTCACAAAGACAACCTTTGACACCTGCCTTTAAACATGATTTTTGAAAAAATTGCAAATAAAGGTAAAATTGCTCAAGACGAGCAGTTTCACCTTTTATTGCAATATTTTCAACTCTTGATCAATATAACTCTTTCAGTTTTCTACATTGTTAAAATTGTTCGTCTGATGATTGTAAAGCAGACGACCTATGAAACGGCATGTGAAGTAATGTGTTAAATGAAGCGTTTACTCTGAGGAGACTGTATGTTCAAGATCACATGGATCCTCACTGTTCGCATTTACAGTATTACCTCATGTAATATAAATACGAAATGATGGATGGATTTATTTAATTCTAAAAGTCACAATACTACATGTACATGTTTCGATAACATGTTGTTTAATTTATTGTTAATTTAGGCCGTCTGATCTACTGTCCATGCTAATATGGAGTAAGGCGTTTCCCAGTTCACCTTTTAAATCTCCATTGAACTCCAATGGGCCATATATTTTCTATGCAAGTAGCAGTCCGATATCCGAATATCGATCGGTTGTATAGTCGCAGGACCAGAGACAAATAACAGGCATACATAATATAGGAGTTGAGATTTCAATCGCGAGGAACATGACCGATAATGACCAGCCTTTAAGTATCCGGCAATAAATAACTGCCGATAATGTCTCAATTTACTCGGTCCTGCTTAATGCGATTTTAAATAGGACATGAAAAACGTAAAACAAAGAACAACTAAGCGTATTTCACATCCTATATTGTTTTTTAGTAGGTTTAGTCCGTGTATTATGCTGGAATATACCAGAAACCAGGGCAGTGAATTAAATGAGATATTTTCGGGAGAGAAGAGTTTCAATGTCACTGGTTTAACATAGGCAGACGTTCATAACGGCATCGATTTTCACGATTAGGCACTTCTTACGCATTTTCGTATTTTTAGTATTTTTCCTGAGATTTTAGTCCTTACTTTATCGAGTATCTACAGTATGTTTGTGGAGCATGCATAATGAAATAAATAATATTTATTTTCCTCAATAAGTAGTGATCTTTCTGCCTCAATTTAGCCTCATTTTGAAAATAATGCGAACGGGTGATGGTTTTGCCCCCAAGGACTTTGACCAAGGGGAGCTTATATTGGCAAACTACTGTTTGTTATGTGGTGGTCCGCTGCGGCGATATCTATTCATATTCTAAGAAAGCGTAGAAGTACAAAGCAATGCCAAAACACTATATCAATATTGCAAGGGTACCATCTAAATATCACAGGGCATTATGGCTAAGTTTATGACTACTAAAAGGAGACACTCAACGGGGGAGATGGACTAAATGTGAAATAATATCGTTAATCTTAACCCTTTCAGCGCCGAATTGTTTAAAGTAGACTCTTCCATGTACAAACTCGGACGACTCTATTTTCATGTTTTAGGATTTTTGGAATATGTTTATAACTCACAGCCAAACAATGCAGATTTCAGGTGAGACAGCTCGTTACGAGCTGACTCACCTGAATCTGTATTGTTTGCAAAAAGCTCAATATTGCCTTTGGCGCTGACAGAGTTAATAACATAATTCTCGTAAATAGGATAATAACAGTCTGGGCATCGCAATGCAGGTTCCAACGGTTAGGTCTATTACACATATTTGGTTGCAATATAATCAGGATACGGTATCGTAATGAAGGGTTGTCTGAAAACATTTACCCCCCAAAAAGAGATACAATATAACATCTTTGTAATTCAGATACAGGGTAGACGAGGAAAGATTGCAACCAATATGAACCTGTTCAATATATGCAGGTTCTTCTAGTTTCGAATTGTATTTCATAAGAATGCGTTTGTCAGCACGAGTTACTTGTTATTTCAGGAGCTATCACGAAAACAGTACCACTGTATACACACAGGTACACATCATCTTCTCAAACTCCCCGTGCTTGTGCTTGTCCTAACCTTCAACCTTACCCTTAATTCGTCATGATTGTTAATGATAACGTATGAACCTTTTTAGTACCAGTGTCAACCATTGATTTATATTTGAAATGAGTTATAAGTGATATATGCATCCCAACCTGAATTGAAATACACTATTCACATAAGTAATTCAATGAACATAAATCAGACATTGTCAAAAAATAAGTAAGCTTCAAAGTATGATTTCGCTATGCAAATATTTTTAAAACAAATTAAGAATGCAAATATGTATTTTTCTAAAAGCATTTCGATTAAACTTAGAACCTGAATCAGATATGTAGGCGTGTAAGTAAGTTTATATGCAGGCAGACAGAAATATTGATACAGAAACATGCAATATCAAAGAGCGCTACAAAAGACAATGGTCTCAAGCTACAATTAAAATTTAAGACACATACTCTTTCAAGATTACAATCAACACAGATTGAAAACACATAAATAGGAAGCTTGGAAAGAGACACACGAAGTAAAATATTTAAACATTCATAACAGCCATAAAACAAGAGACATGGCTGAGAAAACTTTTATGACAGGAAAAGGAATATAAGGAGACATAAACGAGAAAAATCCAATTTTCATGATGAACCAAAACACCGCCTTTAAACGTCGAGTATTGAGTTTTGCCATGCTAAATGGGTTTTTAGAAAAAAGTACTAGTATTGATTTTGCCACATTACAAGGGTAATTAGAATGACGACACGTATCAAGTCATGTTGAAATAGCACTTAGAATAACGTCGAGTAGCTAGACAAGTTGAAATAGCACTAAGAATAACGTCGAGTATCTAGACAAGTTGAAATAGCACTTAGAATAACGTCGAGTATCTAGTCACGTTGAAATAGCACTTAGTATAACGTCGAGTATCTAGACAAGTTGAAATAGCACTTAGAATAACGTCGAGTATCTAGACAAGTTGAAATAGCACTTAGAATAACGTCGAGTATCTAGACAAGTTGAAATAGCACTTATAATAACGTCGAGTAGATAGACAAGTTGAAATAGCACTTAGTATAACGTCGAGTATCTAGTCACGTTGAAATAGCACTTAGAATAACGTCGAGTATCTAGACAAGTTGAAATAGCACTTAGAACAACGTCGAGTATCTAGACAAGTTGAAATAACACTTAGAATAACGTCGAGTATCTAGTCACGTTGAAATAGCACTTAGTAGTATAACGTCGAGTATCTAGACAAGTTGAAATAGCACTTAGAATAACGTCGAGTATCTAGACAAGTTGAAATAGCACTTAGAATAACGTCGAGTATCTAGACAAGTTGAAATAGCACTAACAATAACGTCGAGTATCTAGTCACGTTGAAATAGCACTTAGTATAACGTCGAGTATCTAGTCACGTTGAAATAGCACTTAGTGTAACGTCGAGTCTCTAGACAAGTTGAAATAGCACTTAGAATAACGTCGAGTATCTAGACAAGTTGAAATAGCACTTAGAATAACGTCAAGTATCTAGACAAGTTGAAATAGCACTTAGAATAACGTCGAGTATCTAGTCACGTTGAAAGAGTACTTAGAATAACGTCGAGTATCTAGACAAGTTGAAATAGCACTTAGAATAACGTCGAGTATCTAGTCACGTTGAAAGAGTACTTAGAATAACGTCGAGTATCTAGTCACGTTGAAATAGCACTTAGAATAACGTCGAGTATCTAGACAAGTTGAAATAGCACTTAGAATAACGTCAAGTACCTAGTCACGTTGAAATAGCACTTAGAATAACGTCGAGTAGCTAGACAAGTTGAAATAGCACTTAGTATAACGTCGAGTATCTAGACAAGTTGAAATAGCACTTAGAATAACGTCGAGTATCTAGACAAGTTGAAATAGCACTTAGTATAACGTCGAGTATCTAGACAAGTTGAAATAGCACTTAGAATAACGCCAAGTACCTAGTCACGTTGAAATAGCACATAGAATAACGTCAAGTACCTAGTCACGTTGAAATAGCACTTAGAATAACGTCGAGTATCTAGACAAGTTGAAATAGCACTTAGAATAACAAGTATCTAGACAAGTTGAAATAGCACTTAGAATAACGTCGAGTATCTAGACAAGTTGAAATAGCACTTAGTATAACGTCGGGTATCTAGACAAGTTGAAATAGCACTTGGAACAAAGTAAATATCTAGTCACGTTGAAAGAGTACTTAGAATAACGTCGAGTATCTAGACAAGATGAAATTGCACTTAGAATAAAGTCAAGTATCTAGAAAAGTTGAAATAGCACTTAGTATAACGTCGAGTATCTAGTCACGTTGAAAGAGTACTTAGAATAACGTCGAGTAGCTAGACAAGTTGAAATAGCACTTAGTATAACGTCGAGTATCTAGACAAGTTGAAATAGCACTTAGAATAGCGTCGAGTATCTAGTCACGTTGAAAGAGTGCTTAGAATAACGTCGAGTATCTAGTCACGTTGAAATAGCACTTATAATAAAGTCAAGTATCTAGTCACGTTGAAAGAGTACTTAGAATAACGTCGAGTATCTAGTCACGTTGAAATAGCACTTAGAATGAAGTCAAATATCTAGACAAGTTGAAATAGCACTTAGTATAACGTCGAGTATCTAGACAAGTTGAAATAGCACTTAGAATAACGTCGAGTATCTAGTCACGTTGAAAGAGTACTTAGAATAACGTCGAGTATCTAGTCACGTTGAAAGAGTACTTAGAATAACGTCGAGTATCTAGTCACGTTGAAAGAGTACTTAGAATAACGTCGAGTATCTAGTCACGTTGAAAGAGTACTTATAATAACGTCGAGTATCTAGTCATGTTGAAAGAGTACTTAAAACAAAGTCAAATATCTAGTCACGTTGAAAGAGTACTTAGAATAACGTCGTGTATCTAGTCACGTTGAAAGAGTACTAAGTATAACGTCGAGTATCTAGACAAGTTGAAATAGCACTTAGAACAAAGTCAAATATATAGTCACGTTGAAAGAGTACTTAGAATAACGTCGCGTATCTAGTCACGTTGAAATAGCACTTAGAATAAAGTCAAGTATCTAGTCACGTTGAAAGAGTACTTAGAATAACGTCGAGTATCTAGACAAGTTGAAATAGCACTTAGAATAACGTCGAGTATCTAGTCACGTTGAAAGAGTACTTAGAATAACGTCGAGTATCTAGACAAGTTGAAATAGCACTTAGAATAACGTCGAGTATCTAGTCACGTTGAAATAGTACTTAGAATAACGTCGAGTAGCTAGACACGTTGAACTAGCACTTAGAAAAACGTCAAGTACCTAGTCACGTTGAAATAGCACTTAGAATAACGTCGAGTAGCTAGACAAGTTGAAATAGCACTTATAATAAAGTCAAGTATCTAGTCACGTTGAAAGAGTACTTAGAATAACGTCGAGCGTCTAGTCAAGTTGAAATAGCCCTTATAATAACGTCGAGTATCTAGACAAGTTGAAATAGCACTAAGCATAAAGTCAAGTATCTAGACAAGTTGAATTAGCACTTAGAATAACGTCGCGTATCTAGACAAGTTGAAATAGCACTTAGAACAAAGTCAAATATCTAGTCACGTTGAAAGAGTACTTAGAATAACGTCGAGTATCTAGACAAGTTGAAATAGCACTTAGAATAAAGTCAAGTATCTAGTCACGTTTAAAGAGTACTTAGAATAACGTCGAGTAGCTAGACAAGTTGAAATAGCACTTAGAATAACGTCGAGTATCTAGACAAGTTGAATTAGCACTAACAATAACGTCGAGTATCTAGTCACGTTGAAATAGCACTTAGTATAACGTCGAGTATCTAGTCACGTTGAAATAGCACTTAGAATAACGTCGAGTATCTAGACAAGTTGAAATAGCACTAACAACATAACGTCAAGTATCTAGACAAGTTGAAATAGCACTTAGTATAACGTCGAGTATCTACTCACGTTGAATGAGTACTTAGAATAACGTCAAGTACAGAGTTTTGTGATGTTTAAAAGACACGAGACGCAAATTGCCCTTCTTAACCGATGAAACATGTCGTATTTAATCAAGATATCACATTTAACCGATGAAACATGTCGTATTTAATCACGATATCACATTTAATCGATGAAACATGTCGTATTTAATCACGATATCACATTTAAGCATGCTCTTTACAGCCAATTAAATTCTTTTCGGTCAATGTATATCCAGGGATTGTATTTTGTTGTTGTTTTAAAATGCAAGTATCGTAAGGGAAACATCGGTGTCGGCAGCGACATGATTTAAAATACAAGTATCGTAAGGGAAACATCGGTGTCGGAGGCGACATGATTTAAAATACAAGTATCGTAACGGAAACGTCAGTGTCGGAAGCGACATGATTTTCTCGTTCTTGAACTCTAAGGATATAATCTGAGTGGCACAAACTCTGTCCTCTCTTACTTCTATTGTGACCCGGCCGGGTAGCTCAATTGGTAGCGTATCTGACTCGTGATCTGGAGGTCACGGGTTCGATACCCGGTTGCGGCGACATTCTTTCGGGCGATGTTTTCCATTGCCTCTCACCTCTGATCTACGTGAGAACGTAGTCAGTGGCTTCGAAAGAATGTTGTGTAAGTACTGGTGTGGGAAAGCCAGGAAAACATGGGTAGGTGCACTGACCGCCGTGATATGACCAAAGCTGTTGAAAGCGGCGTTAAACTCCAAACAAACAAACAAACAAACTTACTTCTATTGTCTTTACAAGATAGAACGGCTTTATCGTTAAACAATTAAAAGCTAAGTTATGTTTCCAACGTATTCTCTGTTTATTCACTTGCCGATCGAAAAGCAGAAATCTATTATCATTGTAAGTTCCTCTAAATGTTGAGGACTTCCCTCTTTAGTTAGTAGACTGTGAGATATGCTCCATCAGCTTTAGTGTGTTGTTGCTCTAGTTTGTCAATCCTTTCATTAAACTTGACCGATAACGCTCTGAGTTTTGTCATCTCTGATGATTTCTGATCTGTATTGATGTTAGCTCTGCATGCCTTCACATCTGCTTCAATTTTCCGCAACTCTATCTTAAACTTATCATAGTCTATGATTACATCATTCTTGTAAGAATCTAAATGCTTAATATATGATCTCAAACAACACGCGTTGTAGAATATGAACATATTTAGATACAGCTTCAAGGGATACTGCCTGAGAGTATATATTCTCTAAGCGAGTAGAGTAACTAACAATAGTCTCATTTAATCCTTGTTGACAAGCATACAATTATCTTAAGACAAACTCTTTGGTTTCAATACTTCCAAATGTACAGTCAAACTTATTTATAATCCCATTCAAACATATTCGAGAGTCTATTCTTCGACCAGGTACTACAAAGACCAGTCTGTACCTGCGACCAGGAACTACACAGACCAGTATGTACCTGAAACGAGGAACTAGACAGTCAATTCTGAGCCTGGGACCAGGAACTTCAATAGCCAGTTTGTAGCTGCGACCATGAACTACACAGACCAGTCTGAAACTGCAACCAAGAACTACACAGACCAGTCTGAAGCTGCAACCAGGAACTACACAGACCAGTCTGTACCTGATACCAGGAACTAGACAGTAAATTGTGTACCTGCGACCAGGAACTACAATGACCAGTTTGTAGCTACAACCAGGAACTAGACAGACAAGTATGTGTCTGTATAACCATTTCATATCACGTGAAAGCTGTCTGTTCGGAACGTCTGTGCCTGAGGCCGAGAAAGACAAAGGCCGGTATGTGCATGTGACAAGGAACTAACACACCAGTCTGTTCATGCGACCAGAAACTAAAATGACCAGTCTATACCTGCGACCAGGAACGACACAGACCAGTCTATACCTGCGACCAGGAACGACACATACCTGTCTATACATGCGACCAGGAACGACACAGACCAGTCTATACCTGCGACCAGGAACGACACATACCAGTATGTATCTGCGACCAGTAACGACACAGACCAGTCTGTATATGATACTAGGAACAACACATACCAGTCTATACCTGCGACCAGGAACGACACAGACCAGTCTATACCTGCGACCAGGAACGACACATACCAGTCTATACCTGCGACCAGGAACGACACATATATGTCTGTAGCTGATACTAGGAACAACACATACCAGTCTATACCTGCGACCAGGAACGACACAGACCAGTCTATACCTGCGACCAGGAACGACACAGACCAGTCTATACCTGCGACCAGGAACGACACATATATGTCTGTAGCTGATACTAGGAACAACACATACCAGTCTATACATGCAACCAGGAACGACACAGACCAGTCTATACCTGCGATGAGGCACGACACATACCAGTCTATACCTGCGACCAGGAACGACACAGATCAGTCTATACCTGCGATGAGGCACGACACATACCAGTCTATACCTGCGACCAGGAACGACACATACCTGTCTATACCTTCGACCAGGAACGACACAACAGAACATACATCTCCATTTAATCTAAATCCAGGTTCTGAACTGGATCATGGGAGATCGAAAACTAGGTCACAATGTCAAATTTAATGAATATCTTGTTAACGCGCTAAAGGTCGCATTTTTAACTTGAGCATGTTGAAATAACTTGATCAGATTGAAACTTTGTCAGAATAATTGTCTTGCTGATATCTAGACTAAGTTTGAGTGTATGTCATGTCAAAAACCAGCTCACTTAGCCAAAGTGAGGGAACACTCTAAACAGTCTAGATAACGTATATTTTGCCTTGATGATATCTAGGTCAAGTTTGAATATGGGTCAAGTCCGGTCAAAGGCTTAGTCACTTTGCCAAATTGAAGAAAAATCTTGTTAACACTCTGGAAGCAATACTTTTGACTTGAGCATGTTGAAACTTTGTCAGAATGGGTGTTTTGATGATAGGTCACTATTCCACATTTGAGAAAAATCACATTTGTTCGTCAGCGCGTCTTGACACTCTGTAAGCATGCTTGTCATTTAGTATTATATGTCGACTGTATCAGGGAAAGGGTTAAACACTTTATCACATTTATCCCCTACTATATCAATACCATTCGATAATACTGATACTGATAACTGTTATGTTACCGAAATGGATTACGTGGTTTGTAAGTGTTGTTACTTCATCACAACATCGCCCTGGATCGCTTACCTGATTTATTTTTTCACTTAGCTATATAAGCCCCGCCCCCTGGCAGCCATGTTTTTCGACCAATCAACATGGCTTAAAGGAATCTGATAGAGGGTTATCCAAGGAGTATTTCTACACAATTATTTGAAAATCTGCCAACCAGTTTGGGAGAAGAAGATTTCTTAAGTTTTCACTGTAGCCATATAAGGCAAAATAGCCCTGCCCACTGGCGGCCATGTTTTTCGACCAATCAACATGGCTTGAAAGAATCTGATAGTGGGTCACTTAAGGAACATTTCTACAAAATTATTTGAAAATCGGCCTGACACTTTCGGAGGAGAAGATTTTTTAAGTTTACACTATAGCCATATAAGGCTAAATAGCCCTGCCCCCCTAGCGGCCATGTTTTTTCGACCAATCAACTTGGCTTGAAGGAATCTGATAGAGGGTCATCCAAGAAACATTTCTACAAAATCATTTGAAAATCGGCATGACACTTTCGGAGGAGAAGATTTTTTAAGTTTTCACTATAGCCATATAAGGCAAAATAGCCCCGCCCCCCTGGCGGCCATGTTTTTCGACCAATCAACATGGCTTGAAGGATTCTGATAGAGTGTCAGCCAAGGAACATTTCTACAAAATTATTTGAAAATCTGCCAACCAGTTTGTGAGAAGAAGAATTTTGAAGTTTTTTTCATTTCGTTGCCATGGAAACCAGAATTCTGCATGGATCCCAACAATTTGAAAGAAATCTGGTGAGGTCATTGAGAGGATGCTTTCTGTGAAATTTCATCCCAATTGACCCAGTGGTTATTGAGGAGAATAAGTTGACGGACGACGCACGACGCACAACGGACGACGGCCAACGGACGCAGGCCAAAAGGCGATCACAATAACTCACCTTGCGCAAGACTCAGGTGAGCTAAAAAGAGAAAAAGAAAAAGGACACTACATTGGTTTAAAACATGCCAACCGGTTTCGTTTATTCTACTCATCAGGACAACGTTAATAATCATAATGACGTAACAGGTTGGCACGTTTAAAACCAATGTAGTGTCTTTTTTCTTTTTTACTAAATATATATATACAAGTATGTAAATGTTGGCTTAAATGTCTACCAATCAAGTTTGTATCTACAAATAGAGCTAGGGTAGTTATGTGTAAATCCTTCAAATCGTCTGTCTATATACGTGAACGGACAGTTCTTTATTTAGACATACAGACTGTCTATATACGGGAACAGACAGTACTTTTGTTAGACAAACAGACTCTCTATATACGAGACCGGAGAGGTCCTTAGTTAAACAAACAGACTGTCCAAATCGTCTGTCTATATACGTGAACGGACAGTTCTATAGTTAGACATACAAACTGTCTATATACGGGAACGGACAGTACTTTTGTTAGACACACAGACTGTCTATATACGAGACCGGAGAGTTCCTTAGTTAAACACACAGACTGTACGAGAACGGACAGTTCCTTAGTTAGACACACAGACTGTACGAGTACGGACAGTTCCTTAGTTAGACACACAGACTGTACGAGAACGGACAGTTCCTTAGTTAGACACACATACTGTAAGAGAACGGACAGTTCCTTAGTTAGACACACAGACTGTACGAGAACGGACAGTTCCTTAGTTAGACACACAGACTGTACGAGAACGGACAGTTCCTAAGTTAGACACACAGACTGTACATGAACGGACAGTTCCTTAGTTAAACACACAGACTGTAAGAGTACGGACAGTTCCTTAGTTAGACACACAGAATGTACGAGAACGGACAGTTCCTTAGTTAGACATACAGACTGTAAGAGAACGGACAGTTCCTTAGTTAGACACACAGACTGTACGAGAACGGACAGTTCCTTCGTTAGACACACAGACTGTACGAGAACGGACAGTTCCTTAGTTAGACACACAGATTGTAAGAGAACGGACAGTTCCTTAGTTAAACACACAGACTGTACGAGAACGGACAGTTCCTTAGTTAGACACACAGACTGTACGAGAACGGACAGTTCCTTAGTTAGACACACAGACTGTAAGAGAACGGACAGTTCCTTAGTTAGACACACAGACTGTAAGAGAACGGACAGTTCCTTCGTTAGACACACAGACTGTAAGTGAACGGACAGTTCCTTAGTTAGACACACAGACTGTACGAGAACGGACAGTTCCTTAGTTAGACACACGGACTGTAAGAGAACGGACAGTTCCTTAGTTAGACACACAGACTGTACGAGAACGGACAGTTCCTTAGTTAGACACACAGACTGTACGAGAACGGACAGTTCCTTAGTTAGACACACAGACTGTAAGAGAACGGACAGTTCCTTAGATCTACAAACACAGGCATGAACGGAAATAACATTCTGAATTTCTAGTTAATGTACATTTCCGACAGCATTATGCTTAATGAAAACGAAGAAAAGAGAACGTTTTTATTTGACAACGTTTTTTTTCGTGTTTTAACTGGCATGACTTCTTGACTAAAGTTCTGCTTCTATGAAGCTTATAAGAGGAAACAAATTCGAAAATTGAAATTTTCAGATGCTTGAAGGAGACGCAAATTGCCCTTCTTAACCGATGAAACATGTCGTATTTAATCACGATATCACATTTAAGCATGCTCTTTACAACCAATTAAATTCTTTTCGGTCAATGCATATCCAGGGATTGCTTTTTGTTGTTGTTTTAAAATACAAGTATCGCAACGGAAACGTCGGTGTCGGAGGCGACATGATTTAAAATACAAGTATCGTAACGGAAACGTCGGTGTCGAAAGCGACTTGATTTTCTCGTTCTTGAAATCTAAGGATGTAATCTGAGTGGCACAAACTATGAACTCTCTTACTTCTATTGTCTTTTCAAGATAGAACGGCTTTATCGAGACAATGGGACCTTCAGGGGACCCTCGGACGACCAAGACGACCACAGGCCGATGTTTTTTGATCGGCTACTGTTTTTCAACATGTTTAAAAATAGTAGCCGATCACTTTTTCGGTATCCGACCCTCGGAGGACTGAGGCAATCGCGCCAGATCTTCCTCCAAAGGTATAGGGAAGTGCTCGACAGTGCTCGCAGGTTCCCGACTATTTTCGCAAAAATGTGGCCGATCGACCAAAAACAGGATCGCGTACTATCGGGACAAAACAATCCTTGGTGAAATGGCCGCTTAGACACACAGACTGTTTCATTAACAGTCACCACTCCGTTATCCTTTCCCCCATAAACATCAAATCATAAACAGACAACTTTGAACACATCTAGGAACAAATAAAAAACAAAAATATGAAAGAATAATGATTGAATAAAGTTGTAAAACATTGTCTCAAATGGAGATATCAATTTCTCCTCTTGCCATTTGTTTTTCAAAACTCGTCTGCTGTATATGTGTCAACATGCGTCTATAAAGGGGATAAGGTTATTCGTTCAGTTCTCATTTCGATAAAGTAACATAAGTGAGAGAGGTTAAAAAACATTTACGTCCAGTCTTTCAACGTTAGAAGAAGGGTAGTAGGTTAATGATATATTTTCAACAGTAGACATATATTTATAACAGTAGACATATTTATAACAGTAGACATATATTTTCAATATACAGCACATACATGTATGTTTTAAAACACTGTTTTTCAATATGCAACACGGTTGAACTTTATTATTACAGTGTCATTTAAGTATGTAAAGCAAAATAACGTAATATTCACCAGCATTTCGAAACGTAAATTATGAATGCATCAAACTGACCAGTCAACTTTTCTGACAAACGATACATGTATTATACATATATATATATATATAAATATATATATATAGTTATTGCGCGGGTGCCTCAGCACCAGTGCATATATTGGTTGTGAAAACTGCCACTGGTGCAATGGGCTTGCGCATGCGCTGTGTTACTAGTAATCGTCTTGATCGCGCAAGCGCCGCATCTTACCGTCAGCTCTCGGATATTTCCGTAGCAGTTCGCCATTAGACTGGTTCTCATTCGAGTTTGTATGCGAGTAGTTTTTTTATAATTAAAATGTAAATTAAAACCATAGTTTAACGTGTACCGGCGTTAAGCCATCGAGGGTCACCCATCAGGGCACTAACCGCGATGAACGTTGCTTGCGATTTTAAGAATATATTCAGGGAAAAAAAGGACACGCATGCGCAGACAAATGTTTACAATAATTTTGGGAGATCGAGGTCAACACGTTGGGAAAAGGTATTTTCGTTTTCGTTTTACGTATTTAACTAAAAAACTAATGTTATCATATATTTATATCATATATTTAAAAGCGGGTTTCATGTTTTTCGAATCAAACAGTATGTCTTTAGTCATAAAATGCTGATTCCCGCGCTAACATCAAACTGCTGCATCTTGCAGCAACTTTTTTATTTATGTATTATTTCATTAAGTTCGTTTTAGAAGCGATTGCAGTATGCTTCCATATAAGACCTTAAATACATTCAATGTTTTCCACAGAAGTAAATATTAGAACTTTCAAATAAAAGCAATGGTTAATCTAAATCTAGGATAAAAAAAGTTGTCTTACCTTTGGAAAAGTAGGTCATCGAACCGACGACTTTTATCCAAGAATGAATTATCCACAACTGGAAAGAGAAAAGGGTAATTTGTTTGAATATTTTATTGATTATTAAATATGCTAAAATATGGTAGCGCTTTTTCTTAGGCGCGTAAATTATGACCTTAGAAGAAAATGTGCGTTCGTAATTCTCCTGGTTACATTGTCATAGTAACAAGCGCAGATTAGGCTTTAAACTCAGTGAAGATTATGGCAAGAAAAATCCAGCATTAGTTAGTCTGTATCTCTTCAACAAACACAGGATATAATACCAGTTATTTAAACTATGAACCTCAATGAAATTTCTCGTTTTCAAAAATAGGATTATGATTCATATAATTACGTGTGCATGTGTAAGTAGTACGTATAGTTTCAATTATCAGAAAATACAGAGCGAACATTGCTTTAAATATATTTCTGACACGTACGTTATGGTCTATTTTAGGCAATAGGATGCGTGTTACAAATGTCATTGTTTGATTATATCAGAAATGAACCCGTTTTATTTCAGTATAAACACACTTTTAACAATATCTTAATCCTAGGAGTTCGAAATATGTCGTGGCATTGGAGATCTAGTCGTCCCTGAAATCAGTACTGTGAGAAATAAATAAACGACGATACGAGTGTAGCACAAGATAAGTATCTACACGTGTACATATTTAACATTAGCAGTATTTAAACAATTAGTTGACATGTAAACTTTGACTTCGCGTATATACAGTATTGGATCAGGTACTACCATATAGAAGATTTGTTTAGCTTTTGAACTGAAACACTTATGTACTTTTTCACGTATTGAAGGTACGTGCAGTTTGTTTAATTGCGAACTAAATAATAGTTGTATTGGGATTAATATATAAGAGGTTTAATAAAGTTATGAATGGGAAACAAGATGTTTCTGTGTCAACTTCCACAGACAGTGCAATGCGTTCATATCTATGTACTCTTTAGATCTCTGGCGAACGTACACTAACGACAAACTAGTAAATATACAAAAACAGAACTGACGAATCAATTCCATTTAATTAATATCCTTATACCTTTATCCGTTCAGGATTAAATCTGCAACCATAACGTTCGCTTGAGATCTGAAGAATACATAGATATGAACGCATTGCACTGTTTGTGGTAGCTGACACAGAAACATTAAACTTGTTTAAAGAGAATCACAGATAAGACAAAGGTACAAGTACATGTGAAACAAGTGTGTGCATCTTTCTCGTCTTAAGAGAAACACATGTGAAATGTCCTATTTAAAAAAATAAAATTCCAGCACTAATTTTATACATAATTTAATGATAATTTAATCTATCTGAGTTGAAGCATAACGAACTGGGTGTGTGTTGAAGTGATGAAAACAGATCTCAACAGTTATAATATGAGTCGTCCCACGAGAAAACCGACATTGTGGACTCTGCTTAAAGCATCCACCCGGTTCATCCTAAGCATGCAGCGAAGGCTAAGCCTGACAGACACTTTTCGCCCTCCTGTGGATTTTCTGTTACAAGAATCATTACTTATACCTCTATCCCGCAGAGACGAAAGGTGTCGGCCCGCATTAGGCTGCGCGGACTAGCAGACTGATCTGTGTCGATACATTACGCAGAGTCCACAATGTTGGTTTTCTCGTAGGAAGGCTCATACCATCAAAATTGGGTCGTGTTAAGAGGAAACATTGATTTTTTTGCAATAAACTTGGGTCGCAATAATAGAAAAGAAAACCAGTTTTTTGTGGCTATGTCCAAGGGATTTAGTTGCGTTTGTTCTCTGAATTTTGCTTTGTCATGCTTTAATTATGTTGTCCCTTATGCTTCACACCCTTGGATTTTTGGCAATAATGATTTTAATTAAATTGCAACAAGATAATAGAAATGTAAAAATGAAACGTCAATACGATTTCACTTTAGTTATCTTAATTCAAAAACATGGTATGCAGTCATTTTAGGTTGTATAACGCTGACTAATTGCTTAACCTGAGATTTGTAAAACTTTAAACACGTGTATTGATTCCAATCGGTACGCTGTGGGTTTTGGCCTTTGCACATATGTATGCATAGATATAGGGAGTACAAGGAACTAATCATACTGACTGATCCCAACCTGGCAGTCGGGGTGCCATGTGATCATGTACACCGTTTCACAGTTTAGGATTATGTTCTGTAGTTTATCAACATTTTGATCAACCGTATGAATCATTAGGCATGTTACATAATCTCAAGGTTGGAATGAAAAAAGAATATAATCGCAATGCCAATTGACCTCTTCTGTAAACGTGTGTGCTATGTTAGATGCATACTGGTTTTATACGATAAAACAGCAAATGAAATGCGTGCCAACAAATAAGAAAATAAATCATATCTTCCGAGATCCGTGTTTTATTATTGACAAAACACAAAATAATAAGTTTTACATTTTAACTCTATCAGCACCGACTTTCTTAAAGTAGAATATTCCATGTTCGAAATCCGGAGACTTCATTTTAATTGAAATACGAGTGTTGGAATATTTTGATAACTAAAAGGCAAACAAGGCTGATTTTATTACGAGCTGACTCTCGTGAATCTGCCCTGAAAGAGTTAAAACACGACTAAATACCATTCACACAGCCTATTTACCCTGAAAGAGTTAAAACACGACTAAATACCATTCACACAGCCTATTTACCCTGAAAGAGTTAAAACACGACTAAATACCATTCACACAGCCTATTTACCCTGAAAGAGTTAAAACACGACTAAATACCATTCACACAGCCTATTTACCCTGAAAGAGTTAAAACACGACTAAATACCACTCACACAGCCTATTTACCCTGAAAGAGTTAAAATACGACTAAATACCATTCACACAGCCTATTTACCCTGAAAGAGTTAAAACACGACTAAATACCATTCACACAGCCTATTTACCCTGAAAGAGTTAAAACACGACTAAATACCATTCACACAACCTATTTACCCTGAAAGAGTTAAAACACGACTAAATACCATTCACACACCCTATTTACCCTGAAAGAGTTAAAACACAACTTAATACCATTCACACACCCTATTTACCCTGAAAGAGTTAAAAACACAACTAAATACCATTCACACACCCTATTTACCCTGAAAGAGTTAAAACACAACTAAATACCATTCACACAGCCTTTTGAAGACCGTCACTTTTGCCATAGTTGTGATTTCGTTATTTCCAATCATCAGTTCTATATAACATAATGTCTCCAAAGCTGACTGTTTCGGTTACATAAGCGTATACATCACACTGATCTGACAAAAAGCAGACGAACTAAGAGAAATAGGTTGCAGACGATCAGCCTTTCAAATGATTCGAGACGCCGCAAGATTTATCTTTGTCTTATTTTGTTTGCATTCATGTCAAATATCTATATCCGACAGTATCAAAATACAAATGCAACCAGACATCTTTCTTGGTTACTTAAGCTTTTGTATATTCAATGATGTTAATTTATTAGGAAACAATTATCAAACTTTATATCAGTCAATACCCATGGACATTAACGCAACGCTCATCCTTGTAGGATGGTGATACGATATAAGTGAGCTCAAATTGCAATTGTCATGACAATTTATCAAACTAAATATTATGTGATTAGACAAACTATGATTCATGGACTGTTATTGTTTCTATTTCATATCCCTCTCAATGAAGGTATTGTGCTTTGATTCTAGATTTGTTTCTGGAATTGAATAAACATTCTTCCACCAACTGGACAGAATCGTAAGATCCATAGATACATCACACGGACATTAACTTACAGTAATAGACGACTTTAAAAAACATTGTGGAACAAATAAAAACTGTTAAATGTAAAGAATCAACAAGGTTATCGACTATGCATCAAACCTTTATACTCGTAACTCCACACTTCAAGATGTCACGTGTTTGCTTCAATGTTTCATGTTTATACAACTTGAATACCTTAAAAACAATGTTCACGCTATCAAGTACTTTGTTTATCATGAATATATTTATTTGGCTATATGCCTGTTATTTTGATAAATATTTATTTGTTTTGGGAATTCGTACAAAAGTAAATATTGACTTTTCCAGTCGCATGTGCATGTAGTAAACTGTTTTATTATATCAACGTTTCAAAACGCCCATTAAAACAGCTACATGTGCATGCATGAACGTAATATAACTCGCATCACCTTCATTCTTTTAAAAGTTCATACCATTAAATGAAGTACCCTCATTTTGTGTAATTTGTAAATGTTCGCGTGGATAGTGTGTCACAACACTTTCAACACTATTTCAGTCACATCACGGCGTTTCCTCGATTTCAGCCGTCCCGCGAGAAAACCAACACCGTGGACTCTGCGTAAAGTATCGCCCCGGATCAGTCTACTCATGCCGCGCAGGCTTAACCGGACAGACACTTTTTGCCTCCTGTGGATTTGTTGTTTCAGGAATCATTACTCTATACCTCTGTACCCCTGAGACGGAATGTGCAGGCTGATCTGGATCGATACATTACGCAGAGGCAATAATAGTGGTTTTCGCGCTGGACGGCTCATATATTATCAGTACTGCTGTTAAGCTTATCCTGGCACCAACGCATCCCTCGTCATCCTGGCACCAACGCATCCCTCGTCATCCTGGCACCAACGCATCCCTCGTCATACTATCCCCGCAGTTCTGAGCACTATGGTGAGAAGCTACCAACACCATTTAGAAAGCATTTGGTATCACTCTATCGCGGATCAAACCCTGAACCTTCGCGACTCTCGAGGAGGACGCTCTACCGACTACACTACCGAGGCGGTGTTATTGGGCATACTTATATAGTTATATCGTCTCCGAGAAATAATATCAGTGTGCATTTCAAGTAACACAGTGATATTCCAAAAGTAAGCCCTCCTTGAGTGTGAGTTACCATATTGAAGTTAGTCGGAAATTAGTCTTATTGCATCATACTAAAGGACCTGGAAGTGATACTAGTCAGTGGATCAGCAGTTCTCTGTATTCGATATAAATTACATATTTGGTTCGTCATACTCTTGTCGAACAGCGAGGAGACTCGTGATAAAGTACGTATTCAAATGCTTGTCTAGAACTGAGCTGTTCACATAGCCTATACGCTTTTTTGCTTTAACCCATTCCTCCTTGCAGATGAATTACGGCGCATGTACGTTTGGAAACATTGAGACAAAAAGATACGATCAGGAATGTGAATTGAGAAATGTTTCAACATTGTCAAATTATAAGACTTTCATTTCTAAAGATGTTGCACAACTGTAATTGAAACGTTACGTGTGGCATGGATGGACACACGTTAACATAAACATGTCTTGAAACTGCGAACTATATGGATACCAAACAGCCTACAATAATAAGTACACATACACTACAATGGTGTGTATGTATATCCTCTTGTAAGAAGCATTTGCAAGCGCAAATGAATGGGTAAGCCAGATTGATATTAGCCGATCGTAATAACTCATGGATTTTTCGGTATTCACATTCCATGCACGCATTAGTACGACCGATTATGATCGGTTGGTGAAGTATACACTCTGCGTAATGTATCGTGTCAAGATCAGCCTGCGCTTTCCTTGCTGGCTAATGCGGGCTGACACATTCTGTCTCAGGGGGATAGAGGTCTAGAGTTATGATTCCTGAAACAGAAAATCCACAGCAGAAAAATTCGTCTGTCCGGGTTAGCTTGCGCTGCATGCTTAGGCTTATCCGGATCGATACTTCCCACAATGTTGGTTTTCTCGGGGAAAGGCTCATATGCCTATCGAGTCCCGCCCGTACATGCCAATTAATATGGATAATAAAATTGAATTAATTGTGACGGCGTTAAACTTCAAGCAATCATATAACTGTAATTGTAACGGCGTTAAATTTCAATCAATCATATAACTGAAATTGTGACGGCGTTAAACTTCAACCAATCATATAACTGTAACTGTGACGGCGTTAAATTTCAATCAATCATATAACTGTAATTGTAACGGCGTTAAATTTCAATCAATCATACAACTGAACTTGTGACGGCGTTTAATTTCAACCAATCATATAACTGAAAGTGTGACGGCGTTAAATCAATCAATCATACAACTGAACTTGTGACGGCGTTTAATTTCAACCAATCATATAACTGAAATTGTGACGGCGTTAAACCAATCAATCATATAACTGTAATTGTGACGGCGTTAAATTTCAACCAATCATATAACTGTAATTGTAACGGCGTTAAACTTCAACCATTCATATAACTGTAATTGTAACGGCGTTAAACTTCAAGCCATCAATAATTTAAAGACTGTGAAATGCACATTGTAAAGTAGGGAAGTCTAATTTTTATCCCAAAACAAAGGTTTAATGTCAACTATATTACCCATGCTCAGCTTGATGTTGGAAAATTACGACTTGTAAAATTAATGCACAAAATGAAATACTAAAATGAACCGAGCCTTTCTACTAGCTACTCTAATTGGAAACAGCTAGAATTTCCAGACAGTTAACCCTTTGACTGCATAGACCGATTGTGTGAAGCAAGTGTCACCAGTTCAGGGCCATGTTAGCAGGCGCATCCCCGACCTCTGAGTGTGATGCTGAACTGAATATGTTTATGTTCAATATGGCTATAGACACTTCGAAATGAAACGCATAAGTTCAACATTGGAAGGGTTACTGTTCATTGTGGTTTTTGTGAAGATAATTGTTTTTGCAAAGAACTTATTTGACTGTTTTGCTTCGTTAGTTATCCAGACAAACGGACACTATTCCGTGTGCATTTTTGCGACTCTATTCAATAGCTATATATATCAGTTAGTTTAAACTTATTTATTTCAAATCGATTGCGAAACAAGCTTTAAGCTTATATTAATCACGCTCGATGTCTGCTTCCTGGATACTTAACCAGTACTCGCGCCGATTGTGTGGAAAAATCCCAAAGTCAGGACCCGCTCATCACGGGACTCGAACCAGGGACCTTTGATGTGAGAGGCCGACGCTCTACCTCTGCACCACTGTCTTCCACTATAGTTATAGTTTCGGTCGTTGAGATTTTCACTATTTCACCTGTTTTCGATGTCGTTTTCTCCATGTAGTTATGGCAAAGTGTTAAACAAACACTACAGCGGCACGAACTGATAGCCAGTTCATCGGAGGCCAATAGGTGGATTGTCTGTTCAATGGTTTGGGTGGGGTTTTCTATTAAGCACGACCGTGAACATATATGATTGCATTGATAAGCAACATATGAACACCTGAGTGAATAACATGTCTTATCCGCACGTCAATAAACCGTTTACCTAATACGCAATACTAAAGGTATCTGTGTTGGCAAATATATTTGAACTTTCATCCCTTTCTTTCACAACATTTTTAAACGTTTTCCGTTGTGGAAGCGTTCCATTACTGTATCAGTTAACGAAGTAATCGAATCGGCCTTGTGTGTCCTAATTTGTAAATTGATCTTTCTCTTCTTTGAGCACCACAAATACTGTTACGTTCCAGAAAATGAAACTTTTACCTTTTAAACCTAATATATATCAAACTTTCAATTACATCACAAATTAGATCTATTCAATATACATCACAAATTAGATATATTCAATATACATCACAAATTAGATATATTCAATATACATCACAAATTAGATATATTCAATATACATCACAAATTAGATCTATTCAAAATAGATTTTTCAAATCGCAAAAGTCTTACAGCAAATTATTTGAAATCATTTTTGATCGGTGGAAAAGATGTAATGTAAGAATTGAACAGATTCCAACTTTATTACATTACCAGCAATTTTCATATCAGAAAATGACATTTCTTGGAGTTAATATAATTTTGTGACATGCGATGTTGTTTCCGAAACATTGAATTTGAAGTTTTGATTGCATGTTCTGTTGTACACATCCATCGCTTTGATAGATGATTCGTTTCAAGTACAATTCGCCAATACTAAACACACCATGTCTTATTCATGGCGTAAGTAACTTCTTAAAAAATAAAATAGAAGTGAAGCAATCATGAGTTTTTCACCAAATGAGTTTAACTATTTACACAAGATTCCAGCAAGTATTCAGAAAAACCCAGACTACCCTTTCTAAAGGTATTACAACAGATGTTCTCACACGTATCAAATAGATAATTGATATCCCAATACAAATAATGCTAGTTACGCATGATTACACGTAACGAATGTTGGTTTTTCTTCCATCATACGTCGAATGCTTAATTGCATAAATGGGTAACTATCTATTGTAACAAAGTGTAGATACAAGTTATGTGATTACATTTATCACGACTTTGCCTTATGCGAAGTCATAATATGTTTACATAGGAACTGTTCGAATTCAATAATTTGTTAACTCGTAATTGGGGTGGCAACCACAAGCATAATTATAACATGCTTTCGAAATAGTGGTTTTTTAACTTAAATGATGCTAAGTGTTCAACCAATTGTACTGGCAGGGGTGTAGCTTGGCAAGAATCAATGTGTAGGCCGTCTCTAGAGAAGATCAACATTGTGGACTCTGCGTACAGTATCGACCCGGATCAGCCTAAGCATGCCACACAGGCGTACCCGGATAGACACTTGTCGCCTCCTGTGGATTTTCTGTTTCAGGAATCACTACTCTATCTATCCCCCTTAGACGGAATGTGTCGGCCAGATTAGTCTGCGCGGACGCAGATGTGTATCGCCGCAGCTGCATTTTGGGGCATATTTAGAAAAAATGTGTAGGCACGTGCCTACAGTGTCTAAAGGGAGCTACACCCCTGACTGGAGTGTTTATCTGGATCTACGTAATAATGACGCGGCAATGAGGACTAATATGCAGCTGATCAGGCTAATCTTGATCTACATGGGCCACATGAATACATTTGGAGTCGCCGAAATACGAGCTTAACTTTGTAGAATTTAATATACCAGGCAATCATATATATATATATATATATATATATATATATATATATATATATGTACTGCCTACACACAGGCATGTATTCCGCCATACAAATACTGCATGGAAAGCATTACACAAAATGAGTTAATCATTGACATAAAATAAGGGTTCTCATTGGCGTTAATGAGTTTCACAAATGCATTATGTTTTTATTCATGTGCTTCTCTTCACCTAGTTGCAGTATAATGAGTGTTTGTACTCTAGTTTTTTTACGTTTCTGTACATTAACAGATTGAGCTGTTGTGGAATGGGTTTTGGAACAACTGCACGGATGCGTGTCGACGTATTGTAGTGATGGTATATTAGCAAAAAATGAAACACAACTTGTATTTATAAAATCTTTGAATCAGATCTGCTGTCTGTGAATGACGGGGCCAGTTGTGCAATCCTTCTTGTGTCTAACAATCAGCGGACCTGTATGATAGGTTCGTCAATTCGCTCAATCATTCGATTGTTACACACGCATACATGGTATATAGTAAGAAGAATAAGTTAAAGCTACACGTAGACGATAAGGAATAGTAAAAGCGAAATTAAATGCCAACTAGAAAGATATTTTAGAACCAAATTCCACACTGAGTCACGCTGAAGTGAAACAAAACGTGACGCATTTGATTTAAACAACAAGTCTGCGTAATGGTGAACTCTGATTTAATATAGTTGATGCATTATTCCTGAATATTAAAACTCAGATCTAGTTATGTTTAATAGAAGCTGATCCTTACTTACGATGATGAAAAGTACCATAAGCTAGTTTTAGACTGATGTAAATTGTTACGAATTTCTTAGATTTTTAATAAAATAGTATCTCCATTTGTACCTTAATTTGAATTCCGATCAGAAATACAGATGTTGAAGCTAGACAACAAAGCCTGTGTATATTTACGTAGTTTTCGGCTTATAAAGGCCTCAAAATTCGTATGTACCAGGAACATTGTTAACAATATACATGAATAGCGACTTTTCAATATGCACAAATGTACTTTGGCTCATGTCGTTCAATTTGTCACTAGAGAGTTGCGCTTAGGTTTCACATACTCCACTTTTCTGAAAAATGTTTGACCATTTTGAAGTTAAGCGACATTGAAAAATGTACGAATTGCGGCCTCGCACAACCTCACATTATGGCGTATTGTAACGTCATCCAGTCAACACATAACACTCGTGGTGCATAGTTTGCGCCACATAGCGCCATTTGTTACGCACAAGTTACAAACAGAACACAACATGGTGGAATCATATCGTATGTGCAACACATTCGTCAACATGCGTACTATGCCAAATGTACACGAACTAGCACATATTGGCATACTTGTCAAGTGAGTGTTGCGCATATTCTAGAAAGAGATCATAAAATTGAGTCGTAACAAAACTTTGAACATTTTGGAAAAAACGCCACAAACGAACAGGTACTCTTAAATTTATCGCGCAACCCAACGAACACTGTCACGACTACCCCCCTCGTGAGAACGCCGAGCTGCGTGCTATGGTGTGATCAATTTTGCGTCCAGGGCTTTACCAATTTATTCAATATGAACAAGCACTTTTTATTCTACCACAAAAACACTCACCAAACACTCCACTCATTGGTACGCCAAACTTAATCGTAATCCATTTTACAAGTTAGTGCCAAACCATCATAATTTAGATGACCATATTTCTTGCACCCAAAGGAAGTTCTAAGTCAGAGTATTTAACACTCTGAGTGAGAGAGATAATATTTTTGAAATAGTTTTATCGAATACGTTTGGACATACTCATGCATCGTAGAAATAGTATTTTTTTTTTGTGTTTAACTGTTAAATTATTTCCACCTTATACCCTTTGAAAGGAACTAGAATTTACCTCGATATAACGCCATGGATGTGAAGTACTAGATATGCTTCCTCTACAAGTTTCATGGGTTCCATTTATTCTGACACCAGCGAATCGACCTAATGCACATCTCACAGTCCTTACCGCTAAGGAGGGTAACAATTACTATCATTTTTAAATATTTTGTATAATCCTATTTTGGGATCGAACCCGCGAGCTCCGCACCCGAGGCGGACGCTCTTCCACTACACCATCGTTGTGGTTGTAAACAGAGGAGCGGAAGCCTTAATCTGGATCCTCTTCAAAGCAGAGAGAATAACAAAAATGTGATTCATATTTTAATATATATTGAAAACTTTTAAATCTAACTTATTGCCATATGTTATTGTCTTATTTATTTTATGACCACGCTTATCACGTTTCTTAGCAAAAATGAGGTATGAATATGGATTTGTTTAAATGTTAATAGTACATAGGGACATGACTCGCGTGTCTTGTTAGATGTAAAACACGATTTACAAGACACCGGAATCAAGGGATGTTCAACTAAGACGGAGCTATCAAATCGCGAAGCATTTATATCACAATGAGGATATAAAACCGATACTTCGGCAATTCAAAATGCCAAAAGGGACAGATGGATTGACAGCCAAGGCCCTCACAGACTAAGCTCTGATTTAAGAAGTTTTAAAAACATTTGATTCCAACTGAGGAAAGAAAACTAATATGAGTACATATAACTAATGTAGTCTCGAATCAGTCTTTATTCCTATATTTTGCTTACATTTACATTATGTAAAAAGCATAAGCTCTATTTTGCAATATACATACATATACTACTATTAAGTCACAGTGATACAAAATAATAGAGAATACTGAAAGAGGGAACGGTGGTATTGTTTTCATTTTCATTTTTGTTTCAAAAAGAAAAGAAAAAGAGTGTGTTAGTGTTCTCATCAAAGGATGACAGCCTCAAATCATCTTACACATGGTCTTAGTCTCCCCAGGACGTTTGATATATAGCAAATGGTCAAGGAAGCGTCAGTCTCTTCTGGCGGACAGGGTAGATTCTGATCAGACTGCATAGATGATCAATCTGGTCTGATTATACACGTGAGTAAACTATGCTCTGGTTTGATACATATCGAGGGCTTGGTGTGAAACGGTTGTAACTAAAGACCTATTTTGAAAACCCTGGTTTAGGGGCAAGTTTTACCCCTTTGTAAACAATGCAAATTTAGGTGCCATTGCTCAGAACGAGCAATAGCACCTAAATTTCCATTGTTTACCAAGAAAAATGATTTAACGTTTATAAAGACTTAATGGCGACGAGATTAACTTTGGTAAAAAGTACCAATTTTAGTTACAACTGTTTCACACCAAGCCCTCGATATAGTATGCGGTTGTTTAGAATAATGACGTAGATACATTATCGTCGATGAGCACAAAGGTACGGAGTTAATTGTTTATTCCAGTATACAAATGTAATTTCAGGACGACCTAAATATCTCTTGTGTTTATCCCTGGGGCAACTGTCACATGTTTATTCACCTATTTATTCAGGTGAAAAGGGCGAGATGTATATTGCCACTTTATTATAAATAATTAAATTTGCATTATGTTCTCATTTTCCATTACTGGTTCAGATTAATAATAATTTGTTTTGTTTAAATTTCCAGACTATTTCATAAATGCCTCCATTTCTTGATTGCGTTACAGACGAACCCATTGCTCTAGACGTTAGACGACCTATGGTCGAAAAGGCAAAAGTTTAATAACGCCAAATACCAAATGGAGAAATATATCAGATATCAGAAAATAAATAGGCTTCTAGACCTTGCCATATACTAACTGTATACCAAATTTAGTTAAGATCGATCGAAGGATGATCAGTGTAAAGTGGTCACAAGGTTGTTGATATGGGAAATTAGTCAAAGTCAAATGTTGACCTCCATGGTGCTCAGGATTGTGGGGTTAGCATTACGACAGATTCGCCTGTGTCAGGATTGTGGGGTTAGCATTACAACAGATTCGCCTGTGTCAGGATTGTGGGGGTTAGCATTACGACAGATTCGACTGTGTCAGGATTGTGGGGTTAGCATTACGACAGATTCGACTGTGTCAGGATTGTGGGGGTTAGCATTACGACGGATTCGCCTGTGTCAGGATTGTGGGGTTAGCATTACGACAGATTCGACTGTGTCAGGATTGTGGGGTTAGCATTACGACAGATTCGACTGTGTCAGGATTGTGGGGTTAGCATTACGACAGATTCGACTGTGTCAGGATTGTGGGGGTTAGCATTACGACGGATTCGCCTGTGTCAGGATTGTGGGGTTAGCATTACGACAGATTCGACTGTGTCAGGATTGTGGGGTTAGCATTATGACGGATTCGCATGTGTCAGGATGATTGTGGGGGTTATCATTACGACGGATTCGCCTGTGTCAGGATTGTGGGGTTAGCATTACGACAGATTCGCCTGTGTCAGGATTGTGGGGTTAGCATTACGACAGATTCGACTGTGTCAGGATTGTGGGGTTAGCATTACGACAGATTCGACTGTGTCAGGATTGTGGGGTTAGCATTACGACGGATTCGCCTGTGTCAGGATTGTGGGGTTAGCATTACGACAGATTCGACTTTGTCTGGATTGTGCGGTTAGCATTATGATGGATTCGCCTGTGTCAGGATTGTGGGGGTTATCATTACGACGGATTCGCCTGTGTCAGGATTGTGGGGTTAGCATTACGACAGATTCGCCTGTGTCAGGATTGTGGGGTTAGCATAACGACGGATTTGCCTGTGTCAGGATTGTGGGTTTTAGCATTACGACGGATTCGCATGTGTCAGGATTGTGGGGTTAGCATTACGACGGATTCGACTGTGTCAGGATTGTGGGGTTAGCATAACGACGGATTTGCCTGTGTCAGGATTGTAGGTTTTAGCATTACGACGGATTCGCATGTGTCAGGATTGTGGGGTTAGCATTACGACAGATTCGACTGTGTCAGAATTGTGGGGTTAACATTACGACAGATTCGACTGTGTCAGGATTGTGGGGTTAGCATTACGATAGATTCGACTGTGTCAGAATTGTGGGGTTAACATTACGACGGATTCGACTGTGTCAGGATTGTGGGGTTAGCATTACGACAGATTCGCCTGTGTCAGGAATCGCCTGTGTCAGGATAAATGGACCAGTTGTACCGGTAACATATCCAGGAAAACCCATGATGTAACGAAACATGTTTTTATAGCGAAGTAAAACATCTAACTTCTATTGACTAGCCCTTTAACGGTTATTGCATCGATTTCTCCAATTCTTTTGTTTGTGTTATTTGTAGGTTTATATTGATATGAATAAATCAACCATATGGCTTACGTTGAAAACCTGAACGGCAAGGATGAAAGTATGTCTTTATCCTTTTCCAAGTGTATTTGTGTATGATATGAACGAATGTAACGCGTCATGCCTCCTCGAAGCTATATAGAGATTATAACCATTGCCTGCTAAGAAAGTACATCCCTCGAATACGTCTATAATTCGAATGTATCTGTGAGTCCATTTCGACTTCGACTTATCGCGAATTAACTGTACATCTAATAGGAGGATAAGCAAACCTTATTTAAAGTCGCAGTTATCAGATATAAACAGTTCGGAGCTTTCAAACATATAAAATGAAGTAAAAGAGGGTATTGGATAATAGAGGTATCATATCTTATTGTGTATTTTACTCTTTAAAAGGCTATATTGGGAGATAACGAAAGCTCTTAAGGGATACAGGATGGCTTTCAACTCTTTAAAACTCCCCTGTTATGTTATTTTATGTTGGACTATTCGACCAATTTCCGGGTTTATCAAATTATCCCGTCGAAAAAAAACACGATACATTTGTTTTACGAGAACTAATACAGTATACATGTTTTTTTCGTTTTAGTTACTCAATGAACTCTATCTGATATGAAGGGAAGTAAGCTTGATTTAATAAGCGGAATAACACTTATTGTACCCATATCCCACTGAATTCAAGCATCTATAATTAACACCCTGATTCTAGTCAGGTGCGTAGCTTGGCAATAATCAATGTGTAGGCCTTCTCGTGAGAAAATCAACATTGTGGACTCTGCGTAAAGTATCGACCAGGATCAGCTTAAGCATGCCACACAGGCGTACCCGGATATACACTTTTCGCCTCCTGTGGATTTTCTGTTTCAGGAATCACTACTCTATTTATCTCCCCATAGACGGAATGTGTCGCCCGGATCAGTCTGCGCGGACAGCGCAGGCTGATCTGGTCGATACATTACGCAGATGTGTATCGCCGCAGCTGCATTTTGGGGCATTTTTAGAAAAAAATGTGTAGGCTACGTCCCTGCTAGTACACATTGGAAATGAACTCACCTTTACCAAATGTTAATAGTTGTGAACAGTGTATACCAAGATAAGTTTGTATTAACGCGTTTTAAAAAGTCGTACATAACATGAGACGCAGACGCTGTTTAACCCTTTCCCTCATACGACAATTATGCAGCAGACGACTTTGAACATAGTTTGTCAAAAAATAGAAAATCTCTATAATTGAATGGACAACCTATGACTAAAAGTGGAAAACATTGTGGCAAAATGAGAAATTGCTCGTTTTGAGCAATTTCTTCTTTTGTCACTATGTTTTCAAAAAGCCATCTGCTGCAGTGGCGTCAGAAAGCGCCTATATGAGGGAAAGGGTTAAAGTTGCGTACAGCAGGATAAGAGCTAACCAATAAACTTCATCATCGTCTCACACTAACCATTCAAAGTCAAGGTTCGGAAAGCATTCTATAAGCGTTATGATCATGGGTATACTTTTAGTTTTCTGCTAAGAAAACATCTGTGGAAGAAGAAACTAAATCTGAATAAAGGTGAGTATACTTTTGATACAGAGCTGAAAACATTGTGGGAAAAGAGGACACATTTTTCGAGAGGAGCAATCAGACAGTTTTCAATTAAAATGTTTTCATTCCAGCTAACAGATTTTCTTTTTTAAAATGAAATACAGGAAGAGGCATGAAATATGCATGAATTAAATATAAATGCCCTCGAGATGATTGAGTAGTTAAGCATCTTTACAGAAAAACCTCTTAGCTGTCATTACAAGTTGTGATGGTTATTTAGCACACGTTTCCTGCTCATTTGTCTGTGAAATAGTTACCCAATGCATAATTTGCAGTTAGTTTCTAGTTTCCATTTATCATATCTGAACAAAGTGTAATAGTAAAAAAGTGACGTATACTTTCTGATGTTTGTGAACATTGAAGCCCATTTACAGTACAACGCAATAGTTGCCATGGTGACTCTTATAAACAGTTTGAAATAAATACTTTCTGCTAAAATGGAGTTTTAGTTTTAACTTCGTCGAAGTTTTACGCCGTTTTCAACAATATTTCATTTATATAACGGCGACAGTTCACTTCTTCATGATCCCTGGGTAAACAAACCGCTAAAATTGAGAATGAAGGCTGTACAAAACACTACAATTACTTCACCATACCTATGTAAGTGATAGTGAACGTACGGTATTCTCACTTTTACAAACTGGAAGACAATCGCGGTCGTATATCGCTTATCTGATTCAATAGAACTTTTAGGATTATTTAATTATTAAGAAAATAAGCCCCGCCTCTGGAATCAGACAATCTCGGTTGAGGGTCAGTCAATGAGCATTTGTGACTACTTATCAGGCCACTAATTTCGGAAACGAAAATTGTTTTTATGTTTTTACTTTTTATACACAAAAGGTAAGCAAGAGACTTACTCTGACCGCCAATTGTTTTATCAATGGGTTGGAATGCTTTGTTAGATGATCACCCAAGGAATTGTTTGTGCCAAAGTATTATCAAATCGGGCCAATACTCTTGGATAAGCAGATGTTTAAAGATTTTACAATATGCTGTATAAGGAAAACGAGCCCCGCCACATGGTGATCTTGTTTTTCGACGGATCGGAATAATTTAAACAAACATAGTGGGTGGTCGGTCACCCAAGGAACATTTATGCTAGGTTATTTCAAATTGGGCCTGTTCTTTTTGACAATAATATTTAAGTTTATTTAAATATAAGTTTTTTTTCCATCTATTGGACTGAGCAGCAGTAACAGTTGTACATGCATTTAGTTATTAGAACAGTTTTGAAAGTGGACCATCAAAGAAACATACCTGTTGAGTTTCATGAACATTTGGTCCAAGGGTTTCAAAAGAGATGTTGTTTAAAATAAAGTGTGGACAGATGGGCGACCATCAACGGACGTTGAGTGATCACAAACGCAATAAATTAAATACACACGCATACGCATTCTGACGCCTTTGCAGAAAACGACTATTGAAAATAGTTTGGCCAAAAGAGAAATGAATGAGCAATTGATGATTCGGAAGGTCGATGAAAATTATTTTGAACATGCACAACAAATTGTTGTAGGTACCGAATGCCGTTCCGTATGCATCCGTCCGGAGCCGAACAGCCAGTATGCTCCTAGAAAACACCGAATGTTTCCCGAATATGATCCGTTTGCTCCTTGAACACCCAAATCTATTCGGAAAGCAAACGGAATGGCATTCGGCCCAGTGTGATCGAGCCATTATTACAAATACTTGTTACTTCGATTATAGAGAGAGTTTCCATAATTTTGCGAAATATTTTCAAACGCATCTGCTACATATTGGAAATAGGACAAAAATGATACACATACAAACTACCTATCAAACACTCACTTACATATCATGCAATGTATTAAATTATAGTAAATGATGATTCATTCCAGGTAGCATGTACCTTCACTATTGACAGAACACACTAGTATTAATTGACGGGGTCTGTTTCTGATGGCAGGTCCACAAGTTCTAATAAAAGTACAACGGCCGCTTCCCGTTGTTTTTTGTAATTAGCATGTTTTGATATAAATATAACAGCTGGCCACCACCGTTTACGGGGTCAATGACGTTGGTAAACCAATCATCGGTCTAAGCTCAGTTTCTCCCCAATATTACTTCTGTATTTTGGACTTCTATACTAGATAATGAGCATAAAAGCATTAAAGAGTTAGATAAAGAAATTGTTTACAAGCTTTCGCTTATATATTCTTACAGGCCATGAAGCAGGTTTACAGCGTCAAGAAGAACATACTTTCAGCGACATCGTCTGCTTATTACACTCGAAAAGAAATATGATGATCAAATTATAACGCCTTTATTAAGTTCATGCAAACGACAGAAAATCAACCGTAGTAAATTTTGAATCATAAAAGTCTGCATATTGATGCGCTCTTATTAAAATCAAAATTACTCAAATAACAGCTAAATAGTGCAGTATGTTCAAGAGTACCTAAAGTTATATCTCTATAGTGCATGGTTGCATTTCTCCAAACGGGAACCATGTACCCTTATTTACGTCTATTTGGATACTTGTAACACGTGTTGTAAAGATCTGTCCGTCCTTGTATGAAGTATGAAATATACTGTGGATAAGGTGCTATCAGTGTATAATGTGCAACTAGTGTATTACCAGATTGCACATGCTAGTCTGGATCTGTATTGGTCGCAGATGCCTTTAAATTGATTTTCGTAGAGAACTGCTTTGTTAATCAAATGAAGAAACAATTGATACTCCAAAACCAATCCTTAAACGCCCTATAAAACATTTAAATGAAGACGGACACCGTAACAAGATGTATAATTGATACTAATTGTGTATTTCTGAGGCTAACTTTTCTGTCTTGGTAGTCAGCCTTGTTATGTTAAAAATAGATAATGAGCATAAAAGCATTAAAGAGTTAGATAAAGAAATTGTTTACAAGCTTTCGCTTATATATTCTTACAGGCCATGAAGCAGGTTTACAGCGTCAAGAAGAACATACTTTCAGCGACATCGTCTGCTTATTACACTCGAAAAGAAATATGATGATCAAATTATAACGCCTTTATTAAGTTCATGCAAACGACAGAAAATCAACCGTAGTAAATTTTGAATCATAAAAGTCTGCATATTAGCCATTTGAGCAGACAATTTGACGAATCGTCGGCCTTATAGTGTACACCATCTTGCTAGTTGATATAGAATAAGAGATGTAAGTTTCTTTTTTTGCAACACTTGTCGCACTTGCCATCTTTAAAATCAAGTTTAAATAAGACGAAACAAAATATGGCAAATGAAGATGAACCTTTCTTCTTACATAATCCTGAAGCAGATAATTTTTAAAACATCTTGACAACATATGAAAACATATCTATAGATAAAAGTGCTAAAATCTAATAAAATTTGAATTTTGATCAATTTCTCCTTAGGCTACGCTTTTTCGATCGTTTCGAACGTTATCAGACCTCACATTTGTTAAAGTCTTCTGTTGTCTATTCGTCCATACTATCGATTACTACTATCGTAATTCACAACTGTACCAGTATCTCTTTCAGCACTGAATTTCCTAAAGTATACTTTATCGGCCAACAGAGTTTTGTACTATGTTGATAGCTAACAGACAAACATGCTGATTACAGGTGTGGCATTATTTAGGAGCTGTCTCATCTGAATCTGTATTGTTTGCAATAAACATCAATATTGCCTTTGCAATTGTAAGTCATGAAAATGTACACAATTTAACAAACAGGGTATGTCTACTCGTAAAAATGGAGCATAAACGATCAATATTTAGATGCTTATGGTACTGGCAAGTGAAATAATCACTCCAATTTTATCCCAGAAGTATGAATCTAATATTACAAGGTTTTAAAACCTCGACTACATATATATTTTCTGGATTTCATAACCTTTAGATAATTATGATGATGATGATATAAGACAATCTAAATGCGGTTATCATCGAGCAGTCATATCTGGGACACAGTGACACACAACTTTAAAATAGATCACCGATACATAAGTATGCTATACTTAAATCTTTAACTTATATATTATCGGAATCGGAATTTGGTACCTAATGGAAACAACCCTAAAATCCGCCAAAGTGGATGAAATATAATATCACACGCGCGTGGTATTTGAACTGGTCAATAGTTTGTAAGTTAATAACGATAGTTTATCATTTGTGTTATTTTGAAAGTAGCCTACTCAGTCATTCAAATAGCTTATGGTCAACGCATTATTCGACTTTGTGTTTACTCTTGGCGTTTTCAAATGAGTTTTAATTACAATAACAATACAATTAATCATGAGACATACGTAATTTATTACTCATCACCATGGTATGCTATTTTAAACAAATACGTTAATGAATGAGTTAAACTAAAGATGAACCTAAATATTTACAAAGTTCAGACCGGACTTATTATTTAGAGTAGGAATTCTTAGAGGGAAACGAAATATGAACTTGATTGGAAATTATTCGAGCCGTGTCAGGCGACTTGGGGCCTAAATGCATCTGTGTACAGTGAAGACTCGAGTGGGACTCATGCGAGCATGTACATCCGCACAGTCTAACCAGAGCCTTCATCGTTTCAATATTGTGCTATCTAAATAGAAGCCGTCAAGCGAGAAAACTAGCATTATGGCCTCTGCGTAATGTATCGATCCGGATCAGCCTGTGCAGTGCGCGCAGACTGATCCAGGCCGAGACTTTCCGTCTCAGGGGTATAGAGATATAGAATAATGATTCCTGAAACAGAAAATCCACAGGAGGCGAAAAGTGTCTATCTGGGTAAGCCTACGCGGTATGCTTGGACTGATCCGGGTCGATACTTTACGCAGAGTTCACACTGTTGGTTTTCTCGTGGAACGGCTCATATCAATATATCTGCGTAATGTATCGACCAGATCAGCCTGCGCTGTCCGCGCAGACTGATCCGGCCGACACATTCCGTCTAAGGGGGGATAGATAGAGTAGTGATTCCTGAAACAGAAAATCCACAGGTGTCAAAAAGTGTCTATCCGGGTAAGCCTACGCGGCATGCTTAGACTGATCCGGGTCGATACTTTACGCAGAGTTCACACTGTTGGTTTTCTCGCGGAACGGCTCATATCAATATATCTGCGTAATGTATCGACCAGATCAGTCTGCGCGGACAGCGATACTTTACGCTGAGTCCAGAATGTTGGTGGTTTTCTCGCGGGACGGCTCCAATAGATAAATCCCACTTTATCTTTTCTGCCGATATAATTCTAAATGTTTATGCGGAATGTCTTTAAGACCCAAAATCGCCAGACGCGACTTTTTTACTGACAGCAATGATTTGCATTCTAAGGTTTAGGGCAAGATAGTAAATGGTCATTAATGCATTCTCAATACAAACCATATGTAATTCGCAACTGACCAATATAATCGGACTCTTAACTGTATGTTTAGAAGCTCCTGATTTCTGGTTAAAATCCTTAAAACGTACAAGCTTAGCTAATTCTACGATTGCTAGATTTGTTCGAGAATATGAACACCTTTACGTCGGTAAGCAATGCGCAGTGTGGTCTATTTCGTGTGAAAATTATAAATATGATAACGTATTTGGGGAATTCAGCAACCGTGTCAAGCACATAATAATCGAAACCTAAATATGAAACCAAAATATGGCTAATATCCACGATTATCATAATAACAGGATATCTGATATTTCACACTCTCTAATTGCTCGTGCTCGTTCCGACACGTTTTCATATTTTGATTTACCATCAAGAGCTACAGTTTGCTTCCCTATTAAGGCGTATAATATGTTATTGAAATTGTCATACAATACGATTTGAAATCAGAAACATTAGGCAAAAAAATCCAGGCAAAAAGACCAATGCAAATCAACATTCATCATTTGAGCCCGTGCATGGGAAAATGTACAATTTGGCAGTTATAAACTATATAGATACGTTTGTCCATCCGCACAGTCTGGTTAAGATATACACTATTCACATATTACTTACACGAGTTTGGAAGAAGATTATGTCAACTTGTGTGTAGATTCTGATAAGAATGCGCATGTGAAGACGACGATCTTAACCTACACTGCTCAGAAGTGCAATTTTATACCATTTCTCATGCACCGGCTCATTTTTTCTTTATTTTAAAACTTTATTAACATAAACTCCATACATTACGGTAAATTAACATAAACCGCCTATCAGCCATATATCACCAGCTCGACCCAAGGTCATTAAGGTTAAAATACCGCCGTCAGTGTTGAATATTACCACTTATAGTGATATATAATTACTGGGGAGTCAATGATAATCAATATAATTCGGATATCCTCGAGTGATAATTATAACAATAATGTAGCCTGTCGTATGAACGTTTAAAACCTTTTCCCGCATTCAAACAAATTTGCAGCAGACGACTTTGAAAACGCCAATGCAATATACGGAAACTCTGAAAATGAGTTGAAAACCTTGTAGTAGAAGTCGTCTACTTCAGATCTGTCAAAATGCTTTTTCATGAGGGAAATTTTTCTGTGATACATCTGCTGCAAAACGGCTGTTGAAAGTAAGTAAAAAGAATATAAAACTAGTTTTGATCAGGGAAGAGTCGAAATCGTCACCGATAGATTGAGAGATCCCCTTCGTAATTGACACAACTCCAGTTGCCTCTTCACGTTTATCATCCCTTTAGCACCGTTTTTTTTTTATAACTGAGGTTGTTTTAATGGTCTTCACTCAAAGGTCACAGCTCTCGGGTAAATACCTATCATTTACAAAAGATATACCACTGCGACGATATTTCATTATACGAAATATTGTTATTAATAGGACCATATAAGCGTTAATCTAATATAACGTTTCAAATCAAATCACCAGAGGCCAAACGGATCATGCTAGGCCAAAAAATAGAGATATGACTATAGATAGGGCAAATACTGCACAAAGCTGAGTTTCCATAGAGGTTAACGCCAAAGATATAGGCTCAGATCAGTCTGATTTGAAACTTTTCCTGTCTACAATTTAGAAAAAGAACCGAATCGCTATACGGATGTCTCACAAGGAAATAATTTGAACTGCAGAAAAGGGTCTTTAGTCAGCACTATTGAACGTTTAACTTGGGTCAAGATGATCTTGACACATGAAACTTTAAAGCAGTACAAAAGAGTATTGAATAAAGGGCGACACCTTTTTTTTATCTACATAATTCTTTTTAATTGGATACTCTTGGTTTACGGTTATTTAATGTGACAAATACTGACAGATACCAAGGACATTGACATTCTTTCACACACACTCACCTTTTGTCGTCGTTCTTACGGTTACAACGAAAGATAATAATGAAATAGAGAAACTAACCGCTCTGTTTGGCGGAGTTGGAGTACACAAATGTCCAGCTCTAAGTGAAGATATTACATATAGCAACTAATTTGATTTCGATTCGTTGATTATCTAGACACATTGCACACTATGCTTTGTTTAAAGTACATGTAATTACCTAATTAATAAGAAGCATAAGAACTGCCTTCAACTATTCTAATACTTGCTATTGAAAAATATAAATCACTGAGTAACAAACCTGTGATGACGTACTTAACTAATGACCTAGATAGATAACAAATTATGGCTGACCATTATGAAGTCATCATTATTGAAATCCCCTGATTTGATTCAGTCAGTATCTTTCAAATGACTGTAGTATCATATCGTATCGCAAAATTTCACAGAAACTGTCCAGTTGAAGCATAAAGAATGCAGTATATTAGACTGTACTTTATAGTGTGATATGCGAGTGAATAGTTCTATTTATATAATTAGAGGCACAGTCAGGCATATATGTTATAGGCTGTGCATATTGAAACCAAATATATGGTTAAAGTACTGCATTCATTCCTATATGAATATGTGTGCCTGTTAGAAGTAAATGTGTTACTCTTTTTTTAAATGTTCTGTCTTTGTGATGATAATAAATTATCACAAAGGTAGAACTAGGCGTTAAACTGTATCTAGAAATAATAAGCCAATTATATGTTGTTCTCTTCAATGTTTCTTACATGAGTCAGTTTAATAAATTGTGATTTAGATACAATCAATTATGAGAAGTTCTTGCTCTTGTTCTCCGTTATTGTCTGATTGGAAGTGTCTACATACAGACTATGACGTACATCGGATACCAATGCCTATCGGGTGTATTACCCTTTGTATGTCAACTCATAAATTCATATTTAGTCGTCTTGAAATAAGTCTTGTCATTTTGAAAATTATTTCATTATCCAAGCCGCACAAATGAACTGTGTGTGCTCTAGACTAAACTAACAATAGCGTTTGTATTACAAGTGAAGATAACGATCTTGGTTCGAAGCATCCAAACTCTGAAAACGCTCTCCATGCTCGAAAGTTTACTTGATTTTGACCAATCGGATACTTGAGCACACATTCTGAGTACAGAGTAAACTGTTATAGTTTCGCACCCAGATGATCTAAATGGACATTTCGTGAGATTTTCTGTGAAAAATAAGTGCATAGCCAGATTAAACTGCGCGGATGCGAAAGTTGATGCGGACCTTCACTGCTCGCATATGCGCAAGGCTTAGTTGGCTTGGAGCGCCTAGCATGTATTGTTTCGCTTGGCATTGATCTTTGTTTAAACTATTTGTTTGTTGTTGTTACCGCTTATATCGAGCGAAAATAATTGTAACAATAAGGTCTCTCTCATTCGCCCATAAAATAATTTCTTTACATCAGTCAATAAACAGACAAAGAAAACAATAACAAGCATAACAACATTTAGTCTAGAAACTCGGCCATGTATTACGTTACCGGGATAAACACTTTACCACATAAATCAAATAAACGACTTTGAAAACAATAACTATATGTAAAATGTTCATAAATGCCAGTGTGAGTATTGACTATCTTCAGACTTGAACACATTGTGGCAGAAGAAGCTTTCCATCCTTTCCGCACACTTTTTTGCGGAAGTCATTGTATGCGCATGTGTTGAAATGTGTCTGCATGCATGAGGGAAAGACAATTCAATACAAAATAGGGTCGAATAGATATCAATTTGACATAATACTAGAATCCGAACAATTTATTATGCTTTCATACACGGACAACTGTATTCGCATAAGTAGATCTTTATCAATTACTTCTTTTCGAAACACGACAGACTGCTTTATTGCACTGTTTGCAATACATCCTTTATTATAAATGTAGTACATGATCATCAAGGTACCGTCTCCGTACTATCGTCATTCCCTTTTGATTAAATCACGAGAAGTTTAAATGTGGTAAGCTTACTTTGTATTTGACGTAGCCTTTTAATGACGATACTTATCAATTAGTTCAGAAATCAAGGGAAACTTCATCTATTGTGTCATCCATTATGTGGTCGGGTGTAATGTTAACATAAATGATACAGTATTCAAATCACTTGAATGGGGAAATAGCTGGGTATTGTCAAGTAAATGACAGGTTAATATTTCCGTAATGCATACTTTGAAACTTGTAGAAAACCTTAACAAACATTACGCATTAAGATGGGTCTGGTAATAAAGTTCACTGATGGCAGAATAAACAATAAAGCTGCTGACTTTGGTGAGGACAATAGCAGAGTAAACAGTTTATGCGAACAAACCGTTTAACAAAACAGATCAGATCATTGTTTATTTCTTTAGACTTGTACATAGTACTTCGTCATACAATCAAATACAAAATACAAAATATACAAATACATCAAATGAAAATATGAAACGAACGGAAAAGAAAAAGGTTTTGAGGACAAACAATTCACATGACGTTATTATAGGGAAAATATGAAAAAAAGCAAATATTATTCTAAGGTGAAAATCAAATTAAGGTAATGTTAGATATTTCTTTTTATGCATCCATTACGAACTTAGCTACGTTGCATACTGTTACTTTGTTTTTATATTTGAGCAGCTCGAGAAATTTGAACATTGACCGCCTACATAATTAGTATTTAGGGATAAATTTAACCTACGTTTCTTTCTCGTTTATTCGAATTATGAAAACACAGTAAGCCTACGATTCCTCATGAATGTGATAACACGAAATGAAGCTGATTGATAACTGAAAGCCAGCATTGGACTTATTTGGAAGACCACATATACCGATAATGTGTTGTAAATGATTGGTTAATAAATATCGGAATGTTTCAGAGAAAACGGGGTCCTTATTATATTCAATCAAAGTTGACCAATCAATCCTTTATTCACGTACACGTGTTTTTCAAAAAGATAAAACATTAGTATACGTGTTTTTTTTTCTTTTTTTAAATAAAAGTTGTTATGTAGAAACACAATGTACTTACATGCAAATATAAAGTAATTGTAGAAATTAAGTTTAAATTCACAATACACAAACAATTGTCATTTTGTTTTCTGTTTATTTATATCTTAAGGTATAAACTTGACAAATCCATAAAACCTGAGAAATTAGTTTTTGTACACTTGAACACTGCTGTAAAGAGATTTATTACCCTGGCCTTGAAATGTATCTTGGTTCTCTTCTATTGTAGGGGTATAAACAACTTACTTAAATATTCAAATTTCGAATAAGTGGACGAAAACAAACAGATTACATTGGTAAGTAAATGTATCATTTCTTATAGATATATATCCAACCTGAAGAAATGTGTGTACGGGTCACGATACAACAACAATTTAAACATCACGTTAAATATATTGGTCGGCTACCACCAAATAGAGCTAGCCGAGTTACTTTAATATATTGATTTGATTGGTTGGATGTTAATGCCGTATATAACTTTCAGCTCTATCACAACGATCAGTTCATGTACATGTCTCGCACCTATTCTTCATGTTTCCGGGGTAACTGGCTACCTTCTCATGTAGGCTTCCTCGATACTTAACCAGTAATCTCGTCGATGATGTGACCATCGCGAGGGTTGACTTACCCTCTCATTGCATTCGAACTCGGGACCCCATGTATACATAGGATAGCATTCACATTATACAATTAAAACAGTCACTTTTGGCTTTTGTCGATTTCTAGTCTGTATTATATTACTGATATTAAATATCAATTGCATGGTGTTTTACGCCGCTTTCAACACTGTTTCAGTTATATCATGGCGTTGGTCCATTTATTCTGACACCAGCCAGTCAGTAGTAATGCTAACCCCGCAACCCTCAGCGCCAAAGAAGGCAGCCATTTCTACCATGTTTACCATTTTAATAAAGTCTTTGGTATGACCCGGCCGGGGATCAAACCCGCGACCTCCCGCACCCGAGGCGGACGCTCTTCCACTGCACCTTGCCTGGTTTGTGCAAAAGGTTGTAAGGAACACCGACATTTGCGACCAGCGTAGATCAAACTGGGTATCAGTACAGCTCGCCAATTAGACATAGATGGTTTCGAGAAACTAGTGAAAAAACAGTATCCACTTGCGCGAGTACAGTAAATAAAACACGGACAAAAAAATCAAAAATTCACAAAAATAGTATTCATAGTGGGTGTTTATCATTTGCACATAAATAATTGATGATGTAGTTAATTGCAAACAACTTGTTGATGTTTAGCAAGATTTTCAACATTCTGTTCTATCTTTCTTTTATAACTTTCCAGTTCTCTAATATGTAATATTTATAACCATCATTCATTCGACGCCACTTCCTATTGGAGCTTATTTCGTTCATTATATTCTGTTTTCTTCATTCACACCATAAAAGTGCACATTTGCGTTATCACGAAAGAGCGCGATAATTCATGCCGTAAGTCATCAATGAACAAAAGGAAAAAATAACATAATTATCCAATGATGCATCATTCATCATTTAATGCAAATCTCTCACGTACCAGAACAATTCCCACGGAGTAATATTTATAAATGATCATCGACCGACTGTGGAAGAAATTCTAACCCTTAACATGCCTTCTTCGTAAACATAGTAGTTTTAATAAGTATCTAGTCACTTTTAAACATCCTCGGTGCCCAGGCTCTTCATACTTATACATTGTATGTACAAGAGTCTGTTTTACCGAGGATGGTTTTAATGAATAAAGACATACAAGATGTTTAACATTTAAGATTGTATTACAACTATTTAGCGACACATTTTTCAAATGTCTCGAGGGCTGGTCATCATGATGCTTTGACAGTTATTTGTGAACGGTACCATACTCTTTTAGTTCAATATCTGTATAAATCTTATACGTTGATTTCGATTTGTCATCTTCGCCGATCTTTAAAAAATGTCAGCTAGAACGATCAAACGTATTTTCCGTTCAAAAAGTCTGGAATGTGAATCGTTAAGAAGATGTCCTAACCTTTTAATTGCGTTGATGACGCTAGTGGCAGTCGTCGTAATCCTCTAATTACATGTTATTCTACTAACAAAATTCACCGCCTCACGGTAAAACGGTTTACATGTAGTACAGTTTCGCATTTACATAAAATAACCATAATAACTCACGCATCTAACCTTAAAAGTATGATTCAGACAATCAAATAAATATTTATCTTTAAACAATCCAATTTACGGCGAGTTAAGTTTCATAGGTTACTCTAAAGCTTTACTTTTCGCAGTTTCGTCCGATAACCTATTGCTTGATCAATTAATCAGTGCCCATTTATAGTAACATGTAATCGACTTAAAGGGACTTATTTCCCGTTCTTATTTTGTATTCACGTTTCTATATTTGGTACGGATGTGTATTCGTATAAATCAGCCAGTAGTGTCTGGGTCATACCTGTTTCTAGTTGAGAACAAACAAACTGTACGTGTCCATCGACAGCACCCAATAAGTAGCTTTTATATATAACGGAACAATTAGAGAAAGCAATTGTTGGGCGCTTAAACATAATTCATGTACACCGTGAATGTGGCACCGTACACGAACGAAATAAAGAAGGAATGCCTATAAATGAAATTATAAAGCTTAGACATGTATAGGTAAACACTGGTTTCCTTGCTACGACAGAAAATGAACACCGTATACCAAGATTGTGACGCTAGGCGTTAAGATTACTTTTCTAATTTGTTACAGTTTATAATCACGAGAATGACATCGCCTTTAATTAGTGGCGTAATTTTGTCATAAGTGTACGTTTTAAAAAACATAGCAATCACATATTATACAATCTAAATTAGTTTGTGTATCGCTAAGGCACATCACTTGTAACACTATTTCAGTGTTGTGGAAACGTTTCTGTCTGGGTTCATTTAAGTTAGTTTGTATGACACCTGGAAGCGAAAGTGTAATACGCACTTTAATATGAGCCATTGCACGAGAAAACCAACATTATTGGATCTGCGTAATGTATCGACCCAGATCAGCCTGAGCAGTTCGCGCAGGCTAATCCGGGCCGACACATTCCGTCTCAGGTGGATAGAGGTGTAAAGTAATGATTCCTGAAACAGAATCCACAGAAGGCGAAAAGTGTCTGTCCGGGTTAGCCTGCGCGGCATGCTTAGGCTGATCCGGGTCGATACTTTACGCGGAGTCAATAATGTTGGTTTTCTCGTGGAAAGGCTCATATATATGTATATGAACGGGGAGGTTTCGTCACGCTACAATACTTCAAAACAAACCAGAATTCAGACAACCCACTCATGGCCTAATAAGGGAAATGACGCTGGTATAGGTAGTACAATGAACAGAGCTGATGAACTGATTAGGCTTCAGCGGAATTAATCACGTGACTCCATTTCTATACAATCACGCAATCCCCTATATTTCACCCAGACAGTCCTGCGTCAAGACAAAAAGAGCCCATCCACGGGGAAATGGTCAAGTTGACATATCTGAGCTATGTAGATTTAGATAAATGTGTACATCTGCTCAGTCTTATCAGATTTAACACAAAAAGAAAAAACCTCAAAAAAAGCTCACAATAATAATGTATGCACACGGTGCAGACCCTGATCAGACTACGGATGGATATGCTTATCTTGATCTGCATTCTTCACTAAATCAAAGTGTACCGTTTCGCACAGACGGGCTCAAATGGGATTGAAGTGAATGCGACCAGAAACAAACATTCGGCATCCAGTGTTGCAATAGTTTGTGCGCACAGTCGGAGTTAAGATCGACCGTTTACAAATTACTTACATAAGCGTGTTAGAAAATTCAGTCAACGTGTGTATATTATGACACGACGAAGCAGATGGACAGGCTAGTTAGCACCTGTACTGTTCTGAAGTGCCATCTAGTATCGTTTTCCATAGACAGGCTAGTCAGCACCTGTACTGTTCTGAAGTGCCATCTAGTATCGTTTTCCATAGACAGGCTAGTCAGCACATGTTCTGTTCTGAAATGCCATCTAGTATCGTTTTCCATAGACAGGCTAGTCAGCACCTGTTCTGTTCTGAAATGCCATCTAGTATCGTTTTCCATAGACAGGCTAGTCAGCACCTGTTCTGTTCTGAAATGCCATCTAGTATCGTTTTCCATAGACAGGCTAGTCAGCACCTGTTCTGTTCTGAAATGCCATCTAGTATCGTTTTCCATAGACAGGCTAGTCAGCACCTGTACTGTTCTGAAGTGCCATCTAGTATCGTTTTCCATAGACAGGCTAGTCAGCACCTGTACTGTTCTGAAGTGACATCTAGTATCGTTTTCCATAGACAGGCTAGTCAGCACCTGTTCTGTTCTGAAATGCCATCTAGTATCGTTTTCCATAGACAGGCTAGTCAGCACCTGTTCTGTTCTGAAATGCCATCTAGTATCGTTTTCCATAGACAGGTTAGTCAGCACCTGTACTGTTCTGAAGTGCCATCTAGTATCGTTTTCCATAGACAGGCTAGTCAGCACCTGTACTGTTCTGAAGTGCCATCTAGTATCGTTTTCCATAGACAGGCTAGTCAGCACCTGTTCTGTTCTGAAATGCCATCTAGTATCGTTTTCCATAGACAGGCTAGTCAGCACCTGTACTGTTCTGAAGTGCCATCTAGTATCGTTTTCCATAGACAGGCTAGTCAGCACCTGTACTGTTCTGAAGTGCCATCTAGTATCGTTTTCCATAGACAGGCTAGTCAGCACCTGTTCTGTTCTGAAATGCCATCTAGTATCGTTTTCCATAGACAGGCTAGTCAGCACCTGTACTGTTCTGAAATGCCATCTAGTATCGTTTTCCATAGACAGGCTAGTCAGCACCTGTTCTGTTCTGAAATGCCATCTAGTATCGTTTTCCATAGACAGGCTAGTCAGCACCTGTACTGTTCTGAAATGCCATCTAGTATCGTTTTCCATAGACAGGTTAGTCAGCACCTGTTCTGTTCTGAAATGCCATCTAGTACCCCTTCCCAGGGACAGGCTCATATACTTGTCGACACAAGCCGTCTGAAACCAAATTAGAATTAAATCTCTTTCCAGTAGCGTTGTCTTGCTGTATATCAATACTTATCAAAAAGACTACATTTACCCTATGTTATGTTAAATAACTTTAGATAAAGGGACATCGTTAATGCATAAATCAATGCATAAATCCATTTACATTTGTTTAAAATGAGTCCCGTAGATTTAGATAAGGCACATAACCGGAGTAATAATTGTTGGATTAATTTCAGTGTAAGTATTGACTTGCATGACCATAGCTTAAAACGCTCGTACACTGTTGCAAATTGACTGAATGCCCGTTTTGCTGTGTCGGATAAAAATGACAAAATCAAAAATGCATATACATGTATGTGTATATATATTACACTGTTTTGAATTCAGACAGTTATATATTAGACGTCAACATCATCTCGACCCAGGATCCAAATGCCAGGTCGACAGTATCCTGTTTGAAAGATGGTGTGTGCTATGAAACTTTACTTTGCACTGACGACACTGTGTAAACAAGCACACTGAATGCTGTATTCTCCTAACATGAACGTTGAGGAAATGCTGTAAATAACATATCTACAAGGTTATTCGTACGAAAAACACCCACATGTAGAAAATGAATCGGAACGAAATTAAAAAATATATATTTTCAACTGGCTCAGGAAATGTCCTCACGTTGGCGCTTCAAGATTGCGATAATTATACATTTGTGGGCATTTGGATTTGAATGTCACCGGGTGAAATTAAATATTAAAGGTTTATCGATAATTGTCACTTTTATCCGACTAGTATCAATGGTGAGGATGTTACCAATGTCTCCCTCGAGTTTTAATATGGTTGCTGAACACCTCACCTGTCCTGTTCCATTGCATTGATCTTATTTGTAGATAGGGACTTTCGACCACAATATCTCTCTTTGTACACACTCGAACGTGAGTATGAATATTCTTAGGAAAGGTATATGTAGTATTATATACCCCCCCCCCCCCCCCCCCCCCCCCAAAAAAAACCAGTTAGATCATAGCGACATTACGAGTGCGATGTTCAATAATTCAAGTACTAGTTTTGATGTGTTGACAATAGATATTTCCATTCGATGTATAGACCTGACATGGCGACCAAACAACAATGAAGCCGTAATGGACGAATTGCAAAAAAAAAAACACCCAGTCTCGAGTCTTAAACTACGAACACTAGTGCTAATAATTGTACCCTGCGCCACACAAATTCTAACAACCGGAGATATAAGACAATACATATGTTAAAACTGGAGACATCAGGCAAAAGACCTTATCAAGGAACTTTCCTTGGAAGATTGTCTGATTTCCTTAGATTTAATTTTGATGGGAGAACAATTTCGCACAGTAACTGCTATGCATACTTATCAATTAATTTAATAATCCGCAAGGCCCATTTTAGGGCACTTCTGTTTTTCTATGATCTGCTAAAATAAAGCAACTTGAATCGCTGATGTATTGTAATAATCTTATCTGTTTTAATGAAGGGCCAACGATATAGATTTAATCAGTTGGTACAGCCGTCTACCAATAGCGAACAATATAGGTACAATCAATTGGTAAAGCCCTCTATCAATAGCGAACGATATAGGTATAATCAATTGGTATAGCCCTCTATCAATAGCGAACGATATAGGTATAATCAATTGGTATATCCCTCTATCAATAGCGAACGATATAGGTACAATCAATTGGTATAGCCCTCTATCAATAGCGAACGATATAGGTACAATCAATTGGTATAGCCCTCTATCAAAACGAACGATATAGGTATACTCAATTGGTATAGCCCTCTATCAATAGCGAACGATATAGGTATAATCAGTTTGTAGAGCCCTCTATCAATAGCGTATTTACTTACGAGCGTATCGTTACTGAAAGTGTAAATATGACATTTAAACCGTCCAACGAGAAAACCTACATTCTGGACTCTGCGTAAAGTATCGACCAAGATCAGCCTAAGCATGCCGCGCAGGCTTACCCGGATATACACTTTTCGCCTCCTGTGGATTTTCTTTTTCAGAAATCATTACTTTATACCTCTATCCCCTGAGACGGAATGTGTCGGCCCGGATTAGCCTGCGCGGATTGCGCGGGCTGATCTGGGTCGATACATTACGCCAATGCCATAATGTTGGTTTTCAGGTTTTCAGATATGTTTGATGTAGAGTATTCACAAGACGTTTGTATAAGGGAAGTAGAAGTAACTGAACATTTTTGAAAAATCCTTTTCTTACCTAACAGCGTTTCGTTGAGTTTATACTGCAAAGTGGAGAAAGGGTGGAGAAAGCAGTATTTGCTCCAGAAGGATTTGTTTATTTGTTTATCTTATGAAAGCTTAATGCATCTCCAGATATTAAGTGGGACTTAAATGGGGGAAGTAATCATGTTTTTTTGCTTCCGGGCGCTTCAGAGGGAAAAATGAATACAATTTAAGAAGGTGAAATGTAACTATTATTGTCAGGTAGACGAAGTGGGGCGGATTTGCAGCTGATTAATTTTGAACACAAGATGTCTAAAAAAGCTACTACCGGAATACAGAATACAGAAATTTATTTTGTAAATAAAGGCCTCGGGTCATTAATACAACATACTATATATATTCACATATATACAAATATACAAATAATTTTGTTTTGTGTCGATAATATACGTAAACTGTCAAGAAACAGAGGAATGTTCAAGGGAGAGTGTGAATCTTCACACTATTAAAGAGCATTCATTCATCCATACCCAAGATAAGCAATTTCTCAACTTTTTCTTCTAAGTTGATTTAAATTTGGGCGAGTATAAAATTGCTCACAAGACATTTAATTGGTAAAACGTTTAACATGTAAATGTACCCTGCTTAATATTTTGTAGAAATGCACTGTAGAAAGCTCTGTGTATAAAATCACATCTAGAAATTCGAAGGTATACTTTGGTGAAATATGTGAAAGCAATAATACTAAAAAAGAAGTTGCTCGTTACGAGTTGTCGTCTGCTGCAGATGGGACAAATAACGTCTGTATCCGGGCGTCATCCTGCAGATGGGACAAATAACGTCTGTATCCGGGCGTCTTCCTGCAGATGGGACAAATAACGTATGTATCCGGGCGTCATCCTGCAGATGGGACAAATAACGTCTGTATCCGGGCGTCATCCTGCAGATGGGACAAATAACGTCTGTATCCGGGCGTTATCCTGCAGATAGGACAAATAACGTCTGTATCCGGGCGTCATCCTGCAGATGGGACAAATAACGTCTGTATCCGGGCGCCATCCTTTACCACATATAAACACATGTTGACGCAACTGGGACAAATAACGTCTGTATCCGGGCGTCATCCTGCAGATGGGATAAATAACGTCTGTATCCGGGCGTCATCCTACATATGGGATAAATAACGTCTGTATCCGGGCGTCATCCTACAGATGGGATAAATAACGTCTGTATCCGGGCGTCATCCTGCAGATGGGACAAATAACGTCTGTATCCGGGCGTCATCCTGCAGATGGGACAAATAACGTCTGTATCCGGGCGTCATCCTGCAGATGGGACAAATAACGTCTGTATCCGGGCGTCATCCTGCAGATGGGACAAATAACGTCTGTATCCGGGCGTCATCCTGCAGATGGGACAATAACGTATGTATCCGGGCGTCATCCTGCAGATGGGACAAATAACGTATGTATCCGGGCGTCATCCTGCAGATGGGACAAATAACGTATGTATCCGGGCGTCATCCTGCAGATGGGACAAATAACGTCTGTATCCGGGCGTCATCCTGCAGATGGGACAAATAACATATGTATCCGGGCGTCATCCTGCAGATGGGAAAAATAACGTCTGTATCCGGGCGCCATCCTGCAGATGGGACAAATAACGTATGTATCCGGGCGTCATCCTGCAGATGGGACAAATAACGTCTGTATCCGGGTTCCATCCTGCAGATGGGACAAATAACGTCTGTATCCGGGCGTCATCCTGCAGATGGGACAAATAACGTATGTATCCGGGCGTCATCCTGCAGATGGGACAAATAACGTCTGTATCCGGGCGTCATCCTGCAGATGGGACAAATAACGTATGTATCCGGGCGTCATCCTGCAGATGGGACAAATAACGTATGTATCCGGGCGTCATCCTGCAGATGGGACAAATAACGTCTGTATCCGGGCGCCATCCTTTACCACATATAAACACATGTTGACGCAACTGCAACATACGAATTTTGAAAACATTGTGGGAAATGGAGAAATTACAAAAAAAGGAGAACATTCTTCTTTTGCCTTAATGTTTTCAACTCTTTTCAATGATTAATCTTTCTCTCACTCGAAAGTTTTCATATGTTTTCAAAGTCATCTGTTGTAGTTTATGTATGTAGGAAAAAGCGTTATTATGCACCACAGAGCGTGATGAATGATAAGTACGAAACGCGGCCATCCAACTGTAGACGTGTTCGTAATTTATGCATTTCTGTTTCACCTGTTAAAATAACATATTTTATCATATTCCAAAGTTCGTTTTAATTAACCCTTTCTCACCTATAGACGCATTTTGATGCGTCTGCAGCAGATGACTTTTGAAAACAAAGTGACAAAATGAGAAATTGCTCAATACGAGCAATTTCTCCTTTTTGCCACAATATTTTCATTTGTTTTCATCAATTATACCTGCAATTATAGAGATTTACCATATATTTTAGCAGACATTTTCAAAGTCGTCTGGTGTAGATTTGCTGTATGTGGGAAAAGGTTAACATTATGTCGATGACAAACAGGATTATTGACGTTATGAAATTGGTGAACTGTAAGAATAAAGTAGTTCTGTATAACCAGGGTCCAATCTCACTAACCTTACTTCACGCTAAGTAATACTTAATGACATAAAAACATATTTCATCACTTTTATTCCCCTAATACTTTGTAAAACGTATCTATATAAATGACTACGTTGTGATACTCCGTAACCTTGCTGACTTACACTACTTGTTAAAAAAGTATTTTGGCATTTTTATAAGGGAAATACAAATGATGAAATATTCTTTTAAGTATTGACGTCTTACTTAGCGCTAAGTCAGGTTTGTGGAATTGGACCTATATTATTGAAAGTTTAAACTATTTGATACAGATTAATTATCCTGAAAAGGTCTTCATGAAGTCATATGAAACCTCACGAGACTGGAAGATAAAACCCTATATCATATCTCGTTCAATATATATGATGAGTATACACTTATCACTTGGATAATTGATATTATTTATTGATGATAACTTGTTTAAAGAGGGTCTTAGGGGATATTTGTATAGTCAATTCAGTTACAATATTTACTTTCAATGAATTGTTAATTAAATTACTTACTTACTTATCAAATTATATCGAAAGGCTCATCTGAATTCATTGTAGAAATCACATTTAACGTTGTCTACGTTTTACTAGATGTTTTATGCGAGTATATTGAAAACGATTCGAGTAGGTAAACCATTCAACTCTTTCCCACTTATGGACGCATTGTAATGCATCTGCAGCAGACGAAATTTGAAGACATTGTAGCAAAAGAAGAAATTGATCATAATGGGCAATACCTCCTTTTGCTACAATGTTGTCAACTTGATATATTCTATTTTTCAAAATCGTCTGCTGCAGACTTGCTTTATGTGGAAAAGAGTAAAATGTATCTATCACGAAAAATGATGAATATATATCAGATAAATGAAGTTTATCTTTGGTAAATCACCAGTACTATTGGTAAATTGTTTCCTTGGTAGATCACCAGTACTGCTGGTAAAGTGTGTCCTTGGTAAATCACCAGTACTGCTGGTAAACTTTGTCCATGGTGGATCACCAGTACTGCTGGTAAAGTTTGTCCTTGGTAGATCACCAGTACTGCTAGTAAAAAGTGTAGCAAAAGAAGAAATTGATCATAATGGGCACTACCTCCTTTTGCTACAATGTTGTCAACTTGATATATTCTTTTTTTCAAAATCGTCTGCTGCAGACTTGCTTTATGTGGAAAAGAGTAAAATGTATCTATCACGAAAAATGATGAATATATATCAGATAAATGAAGTTTATCTTTGTTAAATCACCAGTACTATTGGTAAATTGTTTCCTTGGTAGATCACCAGTACTGCTGGTAAAGTGTGTCCTTGGTAGATAACCAGTACTCCTGGTAAACTTTGTCCATGGTGGATCACCAGTACTGCTGGTAAAGTTTGTCCTTGGTAAATCACCAGTACTGCTGGTAAACTTTGTCCTTGGTAGATCACCAGTACTGCTGTTAAAGTTTGTCCTTGGTAGATCACCAGTACTGCTGGTAAAGTTTATCCTGGGTAAATCACCAGTACTATTGGTAAAGTTTGTCCTTGGTAGATCACCAGTACTGCTGGTAAAGTTTGTCCTTGGTATATCACCAGTACTGCTGGTAAAGTTTGTCCTTGGTAGAGCACCAGTACTGCTGGTAAACTTTGTCCTTAGTAGATCACCAGTACTGCTGGTAAAGTTTGTCCTTGGTAGATCACCAGTACTGCTGGTAAAGTTTATCCTGGGTAAATCACCAGTACTATTGGTAAAGTTTGTCCTTGGTAGATCACCAGTACTACTGGTAAAGTTTGTCCTTGGTAGATCACCAGTACTACTGGTAAAGTTTGTTCTGGATAAATCACCAGTACCGCTGGTAAAGTTTGTCCTGAACCTAGCGCATCAGTCGCCCTACTATCCCCGCAACCTTGAGCACCAACGAGGCAAGCCATTACTGCCCTTTAAAAACTTAAAGTATTTAGTATGACCAAGCTAGCGAATCGAACCCCGCTTGAGGGGCGGACGCTCTAATAACTACATATTTGAGTAGGTTCACAACTCAAACGTAAGGACCACCGGTGACATGGGGCGAAGATATACTACATAGTTTAACCAGTTATCGCATATAATACACACCCAGACATGTACCATGTAGCCAGTCTAACAGTTTCCCGCCCCCCCCCCCCCCCCCCCCCCCCCCCATTTTTTAAAACAAGGTCAGCGAGGCCCCTAAACAAACGCGGTGTGTACATTAACCTACATAACTCACGAAGGAGTACCAATCCTTACCGCTATAGGAAGATAAACACGCCACTTCGACCATGTTAGTCCTACTACGGGTAACAACCATAGTATTGTATCATATAGATGAAGATCAGTAACGCAACCTTACTTTTATATGGTTTTTTCTATAATTGTATCCAAAGGTATTTAGAACATTATTCAATCGACTGAGTTAAGATGTTTGTCATATGTTTTTCGAAAGCATATATACTACTGCACTACGCTAGTTCTACGCCTATCGCAGATGTATTGCAGATTTTGTTTGTACAGAAGAAAGATTTTTTACTGCTTTCATTTTAAGAGCCATTTTTCCTTTTCCCATAATTTTGCTATTCACGTTGTAGATAAGTTAAAAATGCTAAATGGTTTTTTTCATAGAATGGGAACGATTTAACCATGACTCTGTGATGTTATGATAATAGTAACTTTTGTGCAATTCTTTATCATTTTAACATACTATATTTTCTATTATTGCCAAAGATTCTTTTTCTAGTGCGAAAGAAGTCTTTGAACAAACTGAAATCAGTAGAAATGTATAAAAACAACTTCAAGAGAGAGGTCCGACAGCTTCAGGCATTATATCATTAGGGTTAAGACATTTTATTTTTAAAAGCGGGGAGTAACCTTGTGCGCATCCAAATTGAAAATACATCAGTACTGCGAACTATGTTTCTGCAATGTATCAGTTGATATATTACCTAGTCACAACGCCATATTCGACCTATTGTTCGAATCTTAAATACACGATCATATATCCGACATAGGTCGTCTTCAGTTTTGTTTTACACATTTTGCCATTTAAATGTTATATATATACATGTACATGTATGTGAAGGGTCAGGTATAATTCTGATGCTAAGCAACAACACCTTTTATCGTAAAAATCAAATATAAGCTGTCGCAATAAAAAAAAATTTAATGGTGAAATAAAGATTTTAAATCCGGCTTTAAGAGTTATAACACACATAATTGTAAATAAGGTGAAATCGGAACGCGAGTAACTACCACCTTCAGTTTTAAATAGGGCATTGATGTTTATTTTTCTACTTTTTACTTAATGTTATAATGTAGCAATAAAGACATTATATAAAGTATCTAAATACCTTTTCGAGGCATTTGACTTGAGAAAACTAAAAAAATCAGACTCCTACATTTTATGGACTATACCATAGTGAAATTTCAACAAAGAATAGAAAACATTGCGGAAAAGATGAACATTTGATTTGCATATAAATAGTAATCTGATGCAAATGTCTCAAAAGTCGTATATATCTCGTTCTCTATACAATTAACGTTTATTGGCTGTACAAGCTATACCGTCACTCTTGTCTAATTGTATTATAGTGTTCTACATGTGTGGGCCGGTGGCCTAAGTACTTTGAAAAGAAAATATGTTATGTAACGTTATGTTATTTCGAACCACATCTCGTGAAACTCGACCTTTGGGACTTTGCGATCAGCATATATCAAGATCAGGATGAGCTGCCCTCGCGCAGTCTGATCAGGTTCTCAACTGTTCGCCAACCAGGAGTACAGACATCCTGACAGCCGTTAGAGAACTGTGTTAAAACATCTGAGGGTCGGTTTTACTATAATCTAGCTAATTTTATTGACAATATGAGGACCAAATTTACTACATTTGGGACAGTTGTCTTTCCGACTTTTACATCCTGAACCCGAATTGTGTATGGTCTCTGCGTAAATTATCAACCCAGATCAGCCTTAGCATGCCGCGCAGGCTAACCCGGACAGACTTTTTCGCTACCTGTGGATTTTCTGTTTCAGGAATCGTTACTCTATACCTCTATCGCTCTGATACGGAATGTGTCGGCCCGGATTAGCCTGCGCGGACTGCGCGGGCTGATCTGGGTCGATACAATACACAGAGTCCATAATGTTGGTTTACTCGTGGATTAGCTCAATTGTATTTTAAAGCCTTCTTTTGCTAAAGACTTAATGTTTAAGATGCCCATGACATGCGCTTTTCTGAGTTATCATCGGTGGCTGTTTTTACACCAATTCTTTTATTGATCGATGTCTGTTGGATTCGTCACAAACAGTGTGTGTAAAGAACAACATTGTCCCCGTCAGAGGTGTCAGAGATGGATTTCTGATATCGCAGGCAACGTTTTTGTATATCCTCTCGACCGTCGCCATGAAAACTGGTAATGCTGCATGAAACCGGTCATTGGAAATAAATAAACCGTACATAGGTGTAAAGACATGAGCAAGTGAATAATAATAGGTATAAGTTGTTATTTGAGAACAGTATATAGCCAGATATGCACAGTCTGATCAAGTACTACACTGTTCGCATCTCACTTACACAAGCTTATTAGAAGATTCTTTAAAAATAGGTAGATTGTGCAAATAAAGAGCAAGATTATCTGAACCTACACTTTTCAGAAATGCATTTTCCCATGAACTGGCTCAGATGAGTTGCGTCTGTGAAAGCAGGAGATCTCGTTCTAGCTATCGCTCAATAGCAACGACAAACCTCCATTTCAACGCTAACGTCAAAATAAAAAATAAAACGCGTCCATGTATTTGTGGGACCTTCTTGCATGTGTTAAAACAAAGCCCAAGACAAGCCTGAACATCAGCAAAGTCGTCCTACCAGAGCCATCACTATCCATCTACATGTACTGTAGTCCTATACGCAACTACTCACGAAACAATAGAAGTGTAGCCCGTATTGATTTACGCCAATGTACCTTTAGTATGATAGCGTTACGGAGAGACAATACCTGAAACGGCTCATATTATTTTAATGTGTATACAATTATACATGTCTACTTTTCAGTGTATTGTTGTTCTCACGACCACAAAATAATGTATCAGCTGGTTTGATATGACAGATAAAAGAGTTTTATCAGATCTATTTCAATAGAGGGTTAACAAAGCATATCAAATTAAACTGCACGCATATATGCAGACCTATTCAAATCGAAATGCGTTACCATCTCTACCCAATAAGACGTACAAATAGAATATCTGGTTCAAAACAATTCTCGAACTCTAGTTACAACTTGAAGAAAACTAGCGCACATGCTAGTTGAATTAATTTTATGATCACTGAACTCCGTTCGTACGGACAAGAAATCGGCAGCAAAGGACTTTGAAAACAAAGAAAAATGAACAATATTTCTAAGAGAAAACAGTTCGTTGACAATAATGTGAACTTTTCTCTATCAAAGAAAGTACAATTAATGAATATAGTTGAAAGCATTGTAGCGATCTTTCGATACAATGTTACTCAAGAACTACATACATGTCAACTATAAATGCTCCCCAGTCTCCTCGTCTCTCAACTATAAATGGTCTCAAGTCTCCTCGTCTCTCAAATATAAAAGGTCTCAATTCTCATCGTCTCTCAAATATAAGTGAGATAGTTATACAATTATCTTACAACGAACACCTACATCAGATCTGAGTCCAATGACATTTAATGATATCAAACGGTAACCAATCCAAATTACAACTTGTTCATATCTGGTACTGTACGAACTGTTACAAACCGAATTTGCGTCACTGAACGTAAGCTAGGACCTACATGTTTTTCAAACCTTTGTTTTACATGGTGTGTAAAGTGATGCCGAAAGATACAGATACAGTAACATATTCGTCTGTGTCTTTTCCTGTTCATAACACAACCATTTATTTGTAACTTTAATTACTTTTAACGAAGTCAGCCACTGATAAAGGCACATACTTGTCTTGACATTGTTACATTGCCCTTTACAAAATTGGTATGATATTTGATAAATGTCAATAGGTTCCGGGTCAGACATTGTCTGTTCACATATGACTATTACGCTATGTTTATATTTTTGAGTTTCAGCGTAAACAGTAAACAATTGAATCCAATAGTATAACAGTTAATCACAGTTATTTAGGTTATTATTCTGCCCTGGAAAAGTGTCTACGCGACTTGCGTGTCACTTAACTCCGTCCTAGATAACAGGCGCTAATTGGTAGACAAGCGTCAACCACACGTCTGATACGTGACTTGCGTGTCACTTAATCCCGTCCTAGATAACAGGCGCTAATTGGTAGACAAGCGTCAACCACACGTCTGATACGCGACTTGCGTGTCACTTAACCCCGTCCTAGATAACAGGCGCTAATTGGTGCATCTCCTGCAGACGACTTCTGAAAACATTGCTTCAAAGGATATTGAGTAATTTCCCCTTTCGCCACAATGTTTTAAACTATATACAATAAGTATTCATTCACTCATAGTTAACCCTTTCCCTCATACGACAATTATGCAGCAGACGACTTTTAACGTATTTTGTCAAAACATAGAAAATCTCCATAATTGAATGGATGACCTATGACACAAAGTGGAAAACATTGTGGCAAAAGGAGAAATTGAACGTTTTGTGCAATTTCTTCTTTTGTCACTATGTTTTCAAAAAGCCGCCTGCTTCAGAGGTGTCAGAAAGCGTCTATATGAGGGAAAGGGTCCATATTTGCAAATCCTTTTCATCTTTTCAGTTGCGTGTGGTGCGATGTGTTTTATGTGAGAAAATGTTAAAAGTGTTCTAAAACAGTCCTACATTCGCGAATGACCTTATCAACATCATTGACTAGTTTTAATATGCTACGCCAAACATCTGAATTGCGACATAATATATAATGGGAGAAGTATGGACAGTCTCTATAAATGAAAGTAAACTTACTGAAAAAGTGTGAAAACATTGTTACAAAAGGATAAATTGCTCTCTCTGAGAAAGTTCTTCTTTTGCCACAATGTAAACAAATGTCGTCTGCTACAGAGGCGTTAGAAAGCGACTGAATTTGGGGAATAACAACCATCTTAAAAGTTGTGTGACTATGCTGTTATATAGAGAGTGTGTTTTATTTAGGAAATAGATCTCATTTTGAGTGATATACCGGCTCGTATATCACGATTGGGAGTTCAGGTGTGTAGTAAGTAATCACGAAGGCCGAATGGCCTGAGTGATTAATTTAAACACACCTGAACGACACATCGTGATATAAGAGCCGGTATATCACTCAAATTGAGATCTATTTCAATTCTAGCACTTTTATATAACTTAAAGGAATACAAATTAAGGGTGAACTATGTTTTGACATGACGTTGTTTTCCTTGATAAAATAACGTGTAGGCTATTCTATCTTTACTCCCCATTGTATTTGTTTAGGTAATATTCGACTTTTTCAACTAACAAAACATTTTGAAATCAGTTATATTAACAGTCTATGAACATTTTATTTTTATTATAACTTTTTCAATTGTTCTTAAACTCATCATGAGCAATTTCTTACTGTCTCATTCTAACACAACGTTTTCGACCGCGCCAAAAATGTTGGTAAAACACGTGAATGACGTCATTTATAACAATAACGTCACCGTTACAATTCAAATTTCCAAACGGCATTTACAACAAAAGCTCGTGACTTCATTCATAAAATGTCAAGCCCAACGTAGTAACGCATGCGCTCTGAGAAACGTTGTATGAAAAATACGCGGGAGGGAATTCCAACAGCCAAAAATAGTTCCGGAAATTTAGAGTGATATACTGCATTTAGATCACGCTCAAATCCTTCTTTGTGTATAGAAGCGAAATTGTCAATAGTGTTAGAATGTGGGTTTACGCCGCTTTCAACATTATTTCAGTTATATATATATATAAATATATAATACACGTATATGGTCTTTACATGTACATGTCTCAATTCTTGACCGTCATACAAATACGGAAACGTACTGTAGATCTATAGATATATTTAGAATAATGTAAATAAGCCGACATTACAAGATTTCCAGGAGTAAATTCCGATATTCCGTGCGTATGGGGGATCCATAGATGTGTTCACTTCGATGAAGCTTAGACAGTATTAACGCCAAAATAATTATATCTTTCCTCGGGCCGTTTGTCTTCTCATTTTGTTCTAAATACGCAAGTAACACAAGATAATTATAAAGTGTTGTCTGAATAAAATGCATATGAGTCTATCTATTGTGGACTTATTGATACCTGTTTAGATTCAGACAAGCGTGTGCGACCACACACAGATCAGAATCCATGCTGATTCCGTTCTCTCTTACTTGTTAAATGTTGATGACAACAATCAGTGTGCATGATTTGCTTACCCGAACTAAAGTTCGACGCAAATGTATTTAAGTAACACAACTTTAATGTTGTTAAATGTGCCAGTTCGATCCCCGATCGGGTCATACCAAAGATATTAACAATGGTAGTAATGGCTTCCCTCTTTGGCGCTCAGGGTTGCGGGGTTAAGCATTACGACAGACTAGCTGGTGTTAGGAAAACTGGACCGGTAGTACTGGTATCTAACTCAGGAAACGCCGTGATATAACTTTAAAACTTGTTGAAAGCGGCGTTAAACACGAAACAATCAATTGTTAAATGTGCCAGCGTGTAAAACACTCAGCTGATTCTTCTATTTCCTATTCAATGGGTAGTTAATGGAAGAAAGTAATTTTCATGAAAGTGATGAAAATATTCTAAATTGGACTGTCTACTGAAATAACAAGTCGAAGTAAACTAATTCTAGAGAAAATGCAACATTATATTGGCAATTTAGAATTCAAAATTGCGTTATAAATTGATTCAATTTTGTTTCTCTTGTATCAAGTTCTGCTTCCGTTTTGACTTGTTACGTGCACGGTTGATTTAAAACCGTCATTTACCTAAAATCACAGCCTTTCCATTTAGTTTCATCCTCTTAGCAAAATCTTCAAATTACTAAAATTAACTTTCGATATTTGTATGAAGCCCTCTTGAATGATCGTTTACTAGTAAAACTTCCGATAATACTTCGAGGATACGCAGATTGATCTTGATCTTTCCTTGTTCAAATGAAATATGCTAACAATGTATATAAGAACGAACAAAGTACATACTCATGATTATTAAATAATGAGAAAATGACCAATCAATCACAGGTATCCTATGTGTACATATAGTATGAACAACTTCCGAAAGGTATGATGTGAACCAAGACTAGACGGATATCACCCCCACCCATACCCCCACCCATACCCCCACCACCTTGCCCACACTCAACATTTCTGCAGCAGTCGACTTTGGCAAAAACGTGAACATTCAACATAGAGTTAACAAATGTGTGGAAAAAGTATAAATTGCTCATAATGAGCAATATCTCGTTTTGCCTCAATTCTTTTAAAAGTCGTCTGCTGTTGAGGCGTCAAATATCTGTACTGGATATACATTCAACCCCTTCCACTACACGACATATGTATCCATGATCTCCCATACTCTAAGACATTTACACGTAATGTTCCTAATGGAAGTATTTATTTTTAACGAGAATAAATCAATAAGTGTAAAACTAGTATGACTTGGCTGTCTATATAGTTGGAACGATTCCAGTCTAAGTTGAGTACAAATAAAGGCCCTTATTCATCACGCAATCGCGATGTAATACAATATAGACAGGTCGAAGATGTATTTCCGTGTTAAGAAAGGAATAAATGTCCCCTAAAGTATTTTAGTTGTCGTCATCATAAAATCAGCTACAGGCCTACTACTGATGTTGTAACAGTGTGTTTGTTTGTAAGGTACTCTACGGCGCTTTCAACAATATTCCATTTATGTCACTGTATTTCCGGGGTAGGTTATCAGTATTTCTGGTCCATCTATCCATCCATACACCAGCAATTAAGTCTCACAATCATGTGTGCCGAGTGTGCATTTACTATTGTTTTTAAAGTCTGCTATGACCAAACCGGATTTTGAACCCTGATCTTCCTCTCTCGAGGCGGGCCAATTTACCCCTACCCCTATAAGAGGGTCACAACCAGAGAGTAGATTCAAGCCTTCGAAGCAAATAAAAATGTAAGTAAATGTATATCATCGCCAATAGCTATAATTTCTTCATTGTAAAGAATTGTGTTTTAAACATAGCGATACTGTCTTTGGAAGTCCATACAAAACATTAAGTCTTAACATAGAACCGGGGTGTCTATATTTATATATCAGAACAACAACAACCTTAAAGCTATATGCAAACACAAATTACACCGACAAGACTGGTTAACTGGTTGTAAGTGTTTTGGTACGAAAAGTGAAGGGTACGAACTATTCTTCTTGTTAATGTCAGGGTTATCTACCCTTTCGGTTACGTTGATTTCAGGCACAGGCAAGCTTGAGCAAGGGTACACTTACAATTTGTTTAATGGATTTATGAATACATATTACATAACGGATGGGAACTGGAGAATTGCTCGCAAGAATCTGTATATTTGGTATGTATACAATACACTCGATTTCGGATGGTGCAGCTTATATTCCCCTGGCTGAGTAAATGAAAAATTTAGATGATGCGTGTATGTTCATTAAATCTGACACAGGGTACCGTTAGGCTTTTGTTGTTGGAAATTGTTATAGAAAATCAATCAAAAGAACCTTCGATTCTTCCTTCATATGTCTACACCCTAATGAAATAAAATAGGTCTTTAACTAAAGATTGACATACAATCAGCTGTCTAAATATGTTATCATATTGTAAACTGCATACAATAGACTAAACCTAAGCGGAATTTCAGCTTTTCTTCTATTTTCTTTACACCACGAGCAAAGTTACACGGAAACCAATCGTCGAGACTTTAAGAGCCTGTGAGATTCAGATCCGCCTGCGACCCGACGGAGTCTAATAATACTAATCCCTGTTCGCCATCCGGTCTTGGTAGCCTATATAGAACAGGTATGCACCAAAAGCCAATCAATTACTTAAGGTTACATTAAATGTAATACCAAATGTTCAAAGGTTGGTTTGTGAGTGGTTTGCGGAGAGAAGATGTGGTTGAACTGCGTGTAGCGAATAAAAGGGTGTGTTGCAATTCCGTGACGGTTTCACATAGATTAGTGTAGGACTTAAACGAATAGGGCTACACTTAAGTTCGTTCGGAAGTTACACCTAAGACTGTTCAACTCATTCAGCGTCGACACCCCTTAAGTAGAACATTTTGATAACTAAAAGGCAAACAATGCTGATTTGTATTGCTTGCAAACATCTCAATACTGTCCTTGGCTTAGTCTTCGCTCTCCGCGTATGTAACTTCACATCGTCTGACATCACTGCCTTACTAACGGTTGCTAAATAAGATGTGCTTCTAAAGTGTCTTAATTTCATCAGTATCTCGGTTGTGATTTTTAGCAGTATTGATTTAGCAATCAAGCGCCAATTTGACCTGTTTTAGAAAACAGACAAAACACAACCAGATCACTAATTAATTAATTAATTAATCCTTCACGCCTTAGTTTCTCTCTAGTTAGAGGATGCAGACGTAATCCGAACCGTAATTACTCCCCGAATACAAAATAAGTTTGGGGCGTCTGCAGCAGACGTTTTATGAACACTGTGTAGGAGTCAAAGTTATAGCACTTGGTCAGAATTATATCCTATTTTCCGTACTGAGTTATCGTCTACCTCAACATTAAGTTGCGGGTTGCTGATTTTAACACGTGGAATAAATATCCTTTTCCTCAACTTTTGAGTCTTATAAATCAAATGAGTTGTCACGAGAAAACCAACAGTGTGGAATCCGCGTAAAGTGTCGACCCGGATCAGCTTAAGCATGCCTCGCAGGCTAACCCGGACTGACACTTTTCACCTCCTGTTGATTTTCTGTTTCGGGAATCATTACTCTATACCTCTATTCCCCTGAGACGGACTGTGTTGGCCCGGATTATCCTGCGCCGACTGCGCAGGCTGATTTTGGTCGATACATTACGCATATTCCATAATGTTGGTTTCCTCGCGGAACGGCTCATATATTGTATGACAGGCATTATTATAATGGATGAGGTCTCGTTAGGGGACGCATGGAACCGACATATGTAGTCTGTGTTTCTCCTCAAACTAATATGGTTGTATATTACCTAATTTCAAATGGCCACAACAACATGTTTCCTATCGCAAATGCATGTCAAAGACGGGATTCAATGTTTTTATCTCTCATTGTTTGGTAAAGTCTTAGCACAGGTAGCATATCGAATTGAGGTCGAAACCTATACATGTAGTTCATGGTTTTTTTGTTGGATACATACGAATATGTGTCTTCTGTTTAACATTACTTAAGTCAAATCAACAATAGGTTAACAAATTACCACCAATTCTCCCTTTCCCACTTACGACGAATCTGCAGCAGACGACTTTGAAACTATGCATACACAAATATGGAACATGTCTATAAAAAACAGTGTATTTATTGTAAAGAGTGAATACCATTGTGATAAATGGAGAAATTGCTCGTTACGTGAAATGTTCCCTTTTTGAACAATGTTTCCAAAGGTCGTCTACTGCAGAGGCATCTCCAGGTGGGAAAGGGTTAACTCTGTCAGCGCCAAAGGCAATATTGAGCTTTTTGCAAACAATACAGATTCAGGTGAGTCAGCTCGTAACGAGCTGTCTCACCTGAAATCTGCATTGTTTGGCTGTGAGTTATAAAAAAAATATTCCAAAAATCCTGTAACATGAAAATAGAGTCGTCCGAGTTTGAACATGGAAGAGTCTACTTTAAACAATTCGGCGGCGAAAGGGTTAAGTTAGGAACTAAACCTTGTTTCAATATACCGTAGATTACCTCAGTATCTTAGTCTTATCAATACAGAGTAGCTTTTATCAATCTTGGTTCGGGAAAGTTGATCCAAATAGCAAAGTCAGTTGCTGCAAGCCATTCATTTTCACGATTCTATGTAAGACATTGATTTTTTTGTTTCAAATCGGATCGCAGTATATTGTTCTTTTACGTGTGCGGTTACCGCAACATCAAACATTATTCGATTGGTCTAGTTAAGAAGCTTTAAACATCCTTTGCTAAACAATTCCCTTCGTGCCGAGGGGGTAGCGTCCGGTATTTTAAACCGGGCGTCCCGGGTTAAATTCCCGACCGCGGCGGTCCCAGTGGAGTGCCCTTTTAAAAGGCACATTTCCTAGCCTTATACTGGTTTGTTTCCCAATGAATCTAGAGTAAATGTTCTATCGACGTGATATAACTGAAATAATGTTGGAAACTGCGTAAATCGCCCCCAAAAATATTGCCTTAAACATTTCTAAATAGATACCAACGTAGAGTATGTTGACGAATGGCATTTAAACGTATGTCTTTGCCTGCACTATTCTAGGAGTCATGTGTGTCTATAACTAACGTATGTCTTTGCCTGCACTATTCTAAGAGTCATGTGTGTCTATAACTAACGTATGTCTTTGCCTGCACTATTATAGGAATCATGTGTGTCTATAACTAACGTATGTCTTTGCCTGCACTATTCTAGGAGTCATGTGTGTCTATTTTTTGTTGTGTCAACTGTTTTATCGGTTGACGTGAACTTTTTCCAAACAGGTGGCAAGGGGTTCGAATCCCGGGTCAGCTGTTGATTCCTGTCGATGATTGACAGACTTAATTTGGATGTGTTTCGTGTGAAGAAGCTTGTATCAGAAGGTCATTGATACTTCCATAGGGTGTATATAGCCATGTAAGTACATTGCCCATAATACCATAAAGGATAGTCAGACTTAAGGCGCCATTCAAACATTTCACCTTAGTAGTATTACCTTCATATGAGCGGAGACGGTTTCAGAAAATAATCGGGAAAAGATGAAACTTTTCAAGATCAAAGATGTTGGTCTTATGACGTTGAATGGGCACTTTCATATTCGTATTTTGTTTCAATGTTCGTTTATTTCAGCATACCTTGTTTGTTTTACACCACAGTTTTTGTGCAGGGTTATGTGCAAGTGCACCATAATATTATACCGGATAAACATGCAAAAAACCGAGTTGCATTATCTTTGTTACGGGCAATCGGGGCGTAAAGCACAGTTTTTTGCAATACTAAACAATACTAGGATTAAGTATCATTCTAAATAAAAAGAGAAATTTAATTCAATGTAAGTTGAAGGGATTTAAATATAATATTGCTTAGTAACCATATTTAACCACAGTCAGTTTACGCTTCGCCAATTTGTATTAACGAAATAGGGCCAACCTATAAATGCCCACGTAAATATATACTTGTTTTCCCATTCCCTGAAACAGACGTTATTTGAATCTTTAAAAGCCGGCGACTTTCTAAAACATTGCGGAAAAACGCGACATTACTCGAAACGATCGATATTCCTTTCCCCCACATGCTTCTTAACCCTTTCCCTCATATAAACGCTTTCTGACGCCTCTGCAGCAGACGGCTTTTTGAAAACATAGTGACAAAAGAAGAAATTGCTCAAAACGAGCAATTTCTCCTTTTGCCACAATGTTTTCCACTTTTAGTCATATGTTATCCATTCAATTATAGAGATTTTCTATTTATTGACAAAATATGTTGAAAGTCGTCGTCTACAGATTTGTTGTATAAGGGAAAGGGTTAATTATTGATAAAACTTATGTTCCACAACTTTCGAAAAACACAATATCTGTCCCTCAAGAATATTCAAATCACTTGGCTTGAAGACAAGAATCAATTATCTTTGACAACTTTTCAGACAAACAGTGAACGCTCTGATTAGACTGTGTACACACGTGTTATACGGGAGGTTCAAACATGTAGCTATGGCGCGGCCGAATGTGTTCATACATTTCTGACATATATCTTTATATATAAATGTATATGTTTACATTCAGTATAGTTATTTGAATTTTATATTCGTTTCAAGATGTCCCCTTTCTCGTCGTTTAAATTCATTTGAAGTTTCAATGTCTTGTTCACTAAATAGCAAAGTCCTGTATATTTGCCATTCCATGAATCTATATTTATTTCATTGCTGTTTAAAGATGCTTTTAAACAGTAGTATATTTAGATAATATGACAAGCTTATCAACTGAAACTCCACTTAGAAATATACCATGGCTACAGATTATTATAACAAGCACTAAGAAGCATTTCGAGGGCTTGGCGTGAAACGGTTGTAACTAGAATTGGTATTTTTTTTACCAAGGTTAAACACCTCGCCATAAAGTCTTCATAAGCATTAAATCATTTTTCTTGGTAAACAATGGAAATTTAGGTGCCATTGCTCGTTCTGAGCAATGGCACCTAAATTTGCATTGTTTACAAAGGAGTCAAAATTGCCCCTAAACCAACGTTTTCAAAATAGGTTTTTAGTTACAACTGTTTCACGCCAAGCCCTCGATTTGTTCGAGTCGCGCCACACGAAAACCGATCATCAGAGTCTTTTACATTCATTGACCTTTCATACTAGGTAACATTCGTTTATCAAGTTACTTTTACCATAACATTTCTTAACCCTTTCCCTCATACGACATTTTTGCAGCAGACGACTTTGAACGTATTTTGTCAAAACATAGAAAATCCAAATAATTGAATGGATAACCTATGACAAAAAGTGGAAAACATTGTGGCAAAAGGAGAAATTGCACGTTTTGGGCAATTTCTTCTTTTGTCACTATGTTTTCAAAAAGCCGTCTGCTGCAGAGGCTTCAAAAAGCGTCTATATGAGGGAAAGGGTTAAGACGCTTAAATGAGGTTTAATTGAAAGGATGGCTAACACGAAGGACGCTGTTTAGACTGCGCGGCTTGGCCGGCTGCTATGGTTCTGTCACCAAGGTCGAATGTCCTGTATCATGGTACATGTGTTTTGGCACCTTTATACCAGATAATCCATAGCTCGGATGAGAAGGTCCGATAAAGTACATACTCTCATAAGCAGATGACAACTTTGTCAAACTCCTCCAAGTCCTAAACATTGCATTTAAAATATTGGTGGATCAATACAATATAATGAATATTGGTGCAGGGAGGATTATAGTTAAAGTAGGGAAATAGAACATTGATTTAATCACTCTTTAATATCCGTTTCCTCGGTAAATAGTTTCCAAATTCTTTTGATTCTCAGGCGTACACAATTCAACTAGGGAAAGACTTAACCCTAACCAACCTGCAGACTCACTTTGACGCATCTACAGCATTCAACCTTTGAACACATATTGGCAAAAGGATGATCAATTTCTCCTTTTCTCACAATGTTTTCATCTGTTTATAACTTTCATTTAAAGAGGTTTTTTTATAGTTGAGCTTAAGTCGCCGGTTGCAGATTTGTAATGCGTGGAAAGGGTTAAACGATGCTCATTTGCGATTGTTCCCAGCAATGGCTTTTACTTGCAGTACGTTTTATATTTCCCCTTTAAACTTTGTCTTATATAATCATACGACATTGAAACATGCGAAGGTGACCTCTGTGTACATTATATTATCGATATTATAACGAAATCATACATTGTACATATGTCGTTTGTAATTGTTTTACTTCCTTTCCTAAAATGTTTTCAATTTTAAAAAGTCTAAAATGAGTAAGTAGGCAATGAGTTGGTTGTATGTTTACAACTGAAGGTTGAAATGTGTCATTTTGTAAGATAAACACGAACACTTGACTCACGTGTAAAATGGATTAACCCTTTCCCTCATACGACAATCTGCAGCAGACGACTTTGAACGTATTTTGTCAAAATACAGAAAATCTCCATAATTGAATGGATAACCTATGACAAAAAGTGGAAAACATTGTGGCAAATGGAGAAATTGCACGTTTTGTGCAATTTCTTCTTTTGTCATTATGTTTTCAAAAAGCCGTCTGCTAAATCGGCGTCAGAAAACGTCTATATGAGGGAAAGGGTTAATACACGAATGTTATGCAACGTGTTATCTGATATCACTTTCGTTAGACCATTCGTAATTGAAAAACATTAAAACTGAATGTAACATCAATTAATGAACGCCATCACATAAAACCACGCCGATGTCTCCTAATTAACTACCAATTGTAGCGATAAGACAACCCGAAATCACCATTATTGTTCTAAAAACAGAATCTCGTATTCATATCCAGTCTTAGTCGCTTTTAACAATGAAGCAGCTGCTAAGACAATATGCGTCTAAATACTAATAATAATGCAGGTAACGTGAGAATGTTTGAACCTCATATTGCGAGTTGGATCTAATTACATAGCACTACCTGGATCAGATAACGGGATATTGCTGTTACATACGTGTGACTGCACCTCTAGTTTGTTGTCAACTCTAACATCTAGATATATATTACAGACACGTGTACAGCGAACAGTACGTTGATACTGTGTGTATCGCATATCAGCACGTGAGTCTGCACTGTACGAATATGCGTTACGACGTCAATAAGCCCGATATGGTTCATTAATGTCGCATTACAAATTGTTTATACGTTGTATGGTACACTTATAACACGCTTGGTATCAAATAATCCTCGTCATGCAACTTCTACAACACTCTACAGCCTAGACAACATGTTATATGTATTAATAGAAACACAATGTGACTGCCTTACTTTGTATATATCGTATAACATACATAAATCAGGTCTTATCACGTGACTCCAAACAAATAAACAGGTTTGTTATAAACCAAAGGACCTGTGATTTTTTTCAGACTTTAGACTGTGTTCAGTTTACACAAAACGTTATTGTAATTCGTATCTTAGCCTCATGTGTTACTGACCTCGCTTGACCCGAAACACCATTGATCACCTATGAATAGCCTGGCACAAGGCTCTATGTTTATTATTATATGCTGCATTTCAACTGGTGTCTGAAACATAGAGCCTGGTGAACTTTGGTTGATCAATCCACATTGTATTTGATATAACATCTGGTGAACAGCTATGTAATGAGTGATCCTGTCAATTTAATGGTTATAAATGAATGTGTGATCTAACCTCCAATTTGTTAAGGGTAATTTGCACACCCATAAAACATCATTGTACATGGGAGTTCACTGGTAATTTAGTTTTCGCATTTGCAGGGGTTTACGTTTTATATAGTTCTAATTTTCTAGGAAAGTGTGTTTTCATTTCATTTATAAATATTTTTTAATTCAAGTTTGGATAGAAATACAATTATAAGGATTATATTGTTCAGACATAAATTAAGATGGTATTAACGAATTAAGATAGAATCTACACCAACAAAAACAAGTGTTTCTATAAAGTTTACACTAACTTCGAAACATATTAAATGTATTTCGTGCGGTGAACTGAAAGACACACGTCTAGAAATCCATTTTCTGATATCAAATAACCTATTTTCTGATATAAAAAAATACTGACGATTTTCTGATATCAAGAAATACATTTTCTGATATCAAATATTCATTTTCTGATATCAAATATTCATTTTCTGATATCAGGAATTCGAATTCTTGATATCAGAAAATCATCTAATAAGGAAAAGTAGAGCATATTTCTTGATATTTTTTGATATCAGGAATTCGATTTTTTGCAGGAATTCGATTTTTTGATATCAGGAATTCGATTTTTTGATATCAGAAAATCATTTTTTGATAACAGAAAATTGATTTCTTGATATCAAGAAATAAAGAGTACTTTCCGATATCAAAAAATCGAATTCCTGATATCAGAAAATAAGGAATAAATAGTAAAACGGCGCCTCATACCATCTTTGCCTTGAAGGTATTCCTTTATGACAGTTTCTTGATTCGGACGGATGTGTTCATAGCCTAACTTTTCAAGACAAGTTCTTATTATATTATCCATGTTTTGTACAGAATTATTTACATTTCCACCATTATGACAATAAACCAGGACTTAAGTTGATACAAATGCTAAAAAGATCAACACAACCGTTCTATGTCTCTTAATTAAATAGTTCAATATTGTTTTATCTTCTTTCAACTTTAAAGTTTTTTTTTTCATCTTGTTATATTCACATGATTGTAACTAAGCTGTATAAATTCCTACTTCTAAACTCCAAGACCTTCTAAACTATACACACCTTCAACTGTGGCTGACCGATTCAAAGGGTCATAAAAATTTGTAACGGCAATAAAATTCCAATGCTGATGATCGATATCGTAATCAGATGCCACTGACAGATATTAACGAGATTTCTTCCCAGAATCTTGGGAACATTTATCCACATTTCACCAGTCCTTATGGTCAAGCCCTAAGGACGATAATCAGAGTAATGCATATTTTGTCTATTAGAGTTCTCCCCAATTGTAACATTGAAAAATAACCATAAGGATTGTTGCCAGTCTAACCTATGAATTGCGCAATCCTATTTACGAACGATCCATACCTAGATTATCATGTGCATTCGCTCAGTTCGTAAATATCTCATGAATACTTTTAAGAAACGCAGACAAACAGTGTACATTTAACCCACTTTGCGTGTATGCATAGACAGACCTATATCTACAATTGACAGAAAATACAATAAGGTTGATTTTTCTATAACACATCTATCTGTTTAGTATATGCAGTAATATGTTGTTAGATTTGTTAAACGATCGCACATCAGATCACACGAACCAAACCTTGAAAGAAAATAATCAAAAAGTATCGGACTTATTTTTTAATTGATCTTCTTGAACGTACTTCCTGGTATCGCGATATCAAAAGATCAGCGTCTTTCCATATATTGCGTGATAACAGGAAAAGTACGAATAGTTTCTGTAAAAATCATTCTGATATGGTTGACTGACACGTTTGCTATCTTAAGCCCATTGTAAAACACGTGGTCATCAACGTAAAAGTCTTGACACAGGATAGTAATCTTTCAATATGGTCAATATCATCAGTCCGTTCAGATAGATTTTACCTAACGATAACTAATCTACCAATCAAAGTACAGCTACTGTCGAGGATTGGCTAGCTAGCTAACGAAACGGGAATGTCACTTTTCGAATTAAGTCCACATTTTAACATCGATTGAGCAATAAAAGACTGAAAGTTGAAACTTTATTATAATTCGAACTCATAATCTAAGCCATGAAAACTAAACCATTACACATTTTATGACAGCGTGTTGCGCGAATTCCCCTAACGCCTACATACGATGGGATTCGAACCGATGACCAATACATGTATACTAAGAAGTCGAGAGTCTACTTCAAACCAACTATCTTCAGCACCTGTTTACTGATTGGATGTTTGATAAACATCTGTCAGTCTGTGTTTACACCAGATAAAATGTTAATGTTATTAAGACATTCGCAAGTTCATTTTCTGTCAGTCATTTGTATTGGCAAATGTCAAATGTGAAGAAATATTCTTTCCCTTTCTATAATTTTCTATAATTTTTTTCACATTTGCCTCTTAGGCAGAAAAATAGACTCTCTTATTTGACGAGCAATTACTATGTTGTGTTTCTATCATATTTAAGAATTTTCTAGTTATCACGTATGTCAGAGAATAAACCTTGCCCACAAATCGAAAGCAGACAAATTTATATGAAAACTCTTTAAAATGAAAGAAGAACTATTGAATTAAGTTAAAAATGTACTGGCCAAAAGGGAAGTTGCTCACGATGAGTAATTTCTCTTTTTGTTAAAATGTTTTCAAAAGACGTCTGCTGCTGAGTTGTCAGAATGGATATGTATGTGGGTAAGGGTAAAATGCATCAAACTCAAACATGATTCATATAACACTAGGGTTTATTTTAAGACCACATTAAGGTGATATTCAAGCAACATCTGTCTTCATTAATAAGGACGTATACAGGTTATTTGGAGGCAGACGATTGTTTAACCAGTCATGGGAAATGTGGACATCACGTTTTACTATAAAGTCATGTTACACATGTTGTCCTATTTGTAGCAGCCTTCTTTTTTAAAATATTATGGGGAAAGGAACCATGATTTGTAATAAATATTCTTTATGTTATTTAGCACATTTAAATCACAGTTTAAACACCATGTATTTTCGTGTGGTTGTTCTTTTCTTTCCGGAGAAGTTGGCATACTTATAAAACATTAGCACACATATGGCGCATCTGTATATAGTAGACGACATTTTAACAAATTGTTGGAAAAAATCTCATACTGAGCAGTTTCACCTTTTCAAGATCTCCATTATTTTTTTATTTTTTTTCATTTACAGATATTTTCCATATTTTAGCCTTGATATGATCACCTGCTTCAGCTCTGTAGTACTTATAAAAGCGGTTTTCTTTTGATATAAGCACATTTTCTACAGAGGCGTGATCAATGGCGGCACGATTGTAGACAAGAAAGGATTGACATAAGTATAATTTGCATAATCCCGACATTATTCATTCTTTGTATCCCATAATCTGGCTTTCGTATAAGGAAACATATGTTCGAGCTAAGAAAAGATTGGAAATGGCCGAACTTCAGGTCGAGATGGAAGGAGAACTGGCAGGATCACCTTTTGCAATGCTATCAATTAGCTATTCATCGTGAATCTGATACGCACTTTGCAACCAAACTATAGAAGAATAGAAGAGCCGTCCCCAGAGAAAACCAACATTGTGGACATTGCGTAAAGTATCGACCCGGATCAGCCTAAGCATGCCGCGCAGGCTTACCCGGATAGACACGTTTCGCCTACTGTGGATTTTCTGTTTCAGGAATGATTACTCTATACGTCTATCCCCAAGAGACGGAATATGTCGGCCCGGATCAGTATGCGCGGATTGCGCAGGCTGATCTGAGTCGATACATTACGCACATGCCAAACTGTTGAAAAACATTGTGGCAAAAGTAGAAATTATTCCTTATGCTTTTTCCACAATGTTGTTAAAAGTCGCCTGTTGCAGATGCTTCAAAATGCGTCTTCATGTGGGAAAGGGCCGAGCCCCGGTATCTCAGTCGGTAGCGACGCGGGCTGTCAATCCAGGGGTTGTGAATCCCGGCTCGGCCAACTTTCTTTCCGAGGATTGACAAAAGTCAATGCGACATGCGTCATTCCTCTTCTACCAATGGGCTAAGTCTATGTGGAAAAGTAGCCAGTTGCTTTGGAAGATTGTTGTGTGGAGTACTGGTGTGAGAAAACCAGGAATTGCATGAGTAGGTGAACTGGCCGCCGTGATATAACTGAGAAATTGTTAAAAACGGCGTTAAACCCCAATCAATCATGTGGTAAGGGTAAATCACTTTCTTCAGATTCCCAAATCATCAAAGAACAGATTAGGTTGGATGCACAAATGCTCCATTAGCACATTTCAAACATGGATAAGTTTAGTCCCTACAAATCTAACTCGACCAGATGACAACATGTTTTTTTTCACCCGTGTGGAAAAAAATCTATTTAAGAACATGATAAGGGTCTATATTGATACCGCAGTGCGGTCAAGAAAACGTTGACAAACGGTAGAAAAAGCCGACCAAATTACAGCTACTGCTGTTATTTGATTACACGATTAGCGGATTTGCTACCTTCTTCTGACGTTTACTTATTTAATTTATCATTCAACTGATTTGTAAACCTTAACTTATGAAATCAAAGTGTTGTGCATTTCCAGGGGCGTAGCTAGGGTACGCATTTGTTTAGGGGGTCCCGTGGCATGCTCTCACGGGAATTTTTTACTCCTCTAAATCGTCTGTGGTGACTTCTGGGAGTATTTCAGTAGCAACTATGACTGATCTTGATGGTGAAATAAGATTTTTCTAGGAAATTTTGAGATAGTAAAATGTGTTGCATTTGTCAGTTTTCGTCAAATCTATCGAGTGAGATCTGTTGTTTTATACTTACGCCTACCACATGTCAAGTTTTTATTGCAGATTTGAACTTTTTAAAATTTGAGTACTGGAGACAATGTGTACGCGGCTGCGTATTTTGCGTACAGTCAGTCAGCTACGCACCTGCATTTCTATCAGATGATTATCAAAGCATAGCGGAATAATGAAAAAAAAAAGCTCCATTTTCCCACAATATTTCATTTCCATTCATTCAAATGGTGCATGTTTCATCTGCTGTTTTCCTAGAAGACAAATCTTAAATGATAACGTCAGATCAGCCTGTCCATATATGAAAAGTGTAGGTTCAGATCAGCCTGTCCATTTACTGCGTCGTATCATAATCGACAGAAGTTGCTTGAAGCTCCTGAAAAGCTTCTGTACGTAATGAGAGAATAGTGTATATCGTGATCAGACTGTACGGATGCACGAGCTGATCTGGTTCTACACTGTACACACACACACACACACACACACACACACACACATGCCAATTCGTATCTTTGTCCATGAACCTGCTCAATAAGATAAAAAAAGAAGTCGCCTAATAGACTATTAAAGGGTGTGGATATCATCATAGTTAACCCTTTCCCTCATATAGACCCTTTATGTCGCCTCTGCAGCAGACGGATTTTTGAAAACATAGTGACAAAAGAAGAAATTGCACAAAACGTGCAATTTCTCCTTTTGCCACAATGTTTTTAACTTTTTATCCATTCAATTATGGAGATTTTCCATGTTTGACAAAATACGGTCAAAGTCGTCTGCTGCAGAATTGTCGTATGAGGGAAAGGGTTAAAGGTTCTGCCACTTGCAAATTGTATTTTTAGCAATATTTAACCAATTTACGAACGAAAGAGCTCTACAATTCTGGCACTTTACTTGAAACAGATGACACCATAGCAGCAGACGACCCTTAACCCTTTCCTTCATACGACAATTTTGTAGCAGACGACTTTAAACATATTTTGTCAACAAATAAAAAATCTCTTTAATTGAATGGATAACCTTCGACTAAAAGTGGAAAACATTGTGTCACTATGTTTTAAAAAATCCGTCTGCTGCAGAGGCGTCAGAAAGCGGCGTCTATATGAGGGAAAGGGTTAAAAACATCTCTTGAATAGTAAAGTTTGCTCAATACGAGCATTTTCTTCCTTTCCAACGATGTATACACAACTTAGGTTTAAATTCTTACCATCAATTTTCGATATAATTTATATACTGTTTATTTCTTGAGATTTTTTTATGGCAGCCAATTACTTAAAATATCATATGTTATCAGTTAAACTGTTTAAAAGGTCACGTCTATTAATGTTTCGTAACGAACAATAAGGAAGTGTTTGTTTTACAAACAACTATTCCCTGGATAATGCGTCTGTACTTCCATATTGGTTTAACGCACGATACTGATTCTAATTGGTCTACAGAGAATTTAAATTCTGAAGCTTATTCCAGATGTGTTTTTTTTTAATTAGCAACAATGAATTAGAATGGAAAATGATGACATCAAGTTACCATAACGAAACTAAAGACAACATCTATATAAATAGACATATCTACAGAAATGAACAACGCCTACCTTTTCTGTAATGATGTCCTATCGCACAGATACATGATGCATAACCCTTTCCCACATAAAACTAATATGCAGCAGACGAATTTGAAAAATATCTAGATAAAGTAGGTAAAATCTGTTAAAATGAAATGATATAGAGTTTAAAAAAGAAATGTGAAATTGCTAATTATAAGCAATGTCTGCTTTTGCCAGAGGGCTTTTAAAATTCGTCTGCTGTCGGAAGAAGCCTCAGAAAGCGTCTGAATGTTGGAAAGGGTTAAGACAATTAAGGAACTGCATGAAATAAAACTAAGTATTTTTCATGATTATTGTATCAAATAAATGTCCATTAAAGAAATGTGTTTTAAAATGGTTTAAACGTTTATCTGATATAGGTAAATAGTCCACTTAAGCCTTTCCCACCTGCAGACGCATTTTAACGCAATAGCAGCAGATGGCTTTTTTGAAAACATAGTGACAAAAGAAGAAATTGCTCAAAACGAGCAATTTCTCCTTTTGCCACAATGTTATCCACTTTTAGTCAGAGGTTATCCATTCAACTATAGAGATTTTCTATTTGTTTACAAAATATGTTCAAAGTCGTCTGCTGCAGATTTGCTGTATGCGGGAAAGGGTTAAAACAGACGACGTTCTAAAACATCGTAGGGAAACGAACATTCTGATGATGAGCACAAACTAATCATTCAAATGATGACGTTGTCACAACTTTGCACGCATGAGTTTTAAAGCAGACGACTATAATAGGAGCATGTCAGGTAAACGGTCAAATTAATAAACTTTTCTTGTAATGGAACAAAGAGAACAGTTTCTATAACATAACACAGTTATCATAGTCATTAAAGGATTAATCGGTTACAAGTAATACGCAAGAAAAGAAAAAATCTAACCTTTTTCAGAAAAATCCAAAAATAAACATTAAACCCCAAACTCCCTTCCTTTACACACTCGTGTTATGCTGGAAAACTAACAACTCTGTTTCAAATATTGAACAAAAATGTCAAGTGAAGCGAATGAGAGAAGTCAAGCGCAGTCCCCACTCACTACCGTTTAAAGTCACTGCAACATTACAGCTTCAAAATAACCAATGATACACGTTCTGACAATAATGGTTTTTAAACCTACAGAGGAATAATAGACAGTCACCACAGTATCTTTATCGCATTTTATTTATTGTGTGTTTATGGGACAGTGTATACTAAATTAACTGGTTTAACATAAAATTGGCATTCGAGTTGGTAGATCGAAAATGATCGACAGGGCCCCTGGGTGTTATTTTAAAGGGGAAACTTGATACTGTTTAGCTAAGCAGACGTTCGGATTGACTGAACGGACGTGAACGACGCGTCATATAACTTTGGTGTAAAACAGATAATACAAGAAGAAGTTTGATAGTGTATACATGTACATAGTTGTTTGCTTACCAAGAATAAATGTTTTCAAACTACATTTAGATATAATCACAATGAATACCTTTAACCCTTTCCCTCATATAGACGATTTCTGGCGCCTCTGCAGCATACGGCTTTTTGAAAACATAGTGACACAAGAAGAAATTGCTCAAAACCAGCAATTTCTCCTCTTGTCACAATGTTTTCCACTTTTAGTCATAGGTTATCCATTTAATTAAAGAGATTTTCAATTTTTTGACAAAATATGTTCATCTCATCTGCTGCAGAATTGTCGTATGGGGGAAAGGGTTAAGACGGTGATAGTTGTAATATTAACGGACAGATTACCTACAAACGCTAGTGCATATATTTCCTTGGGTTTGCCTTTAACCCATGGTGGGAAACTGAACTATACATACCCGTCTAGATGTCCTAATTAATTTGTGTTCTTTAAAGAAAGGTAATCCATACGAAAACAGAGTATCCCTAATATTATCTCCCTTCCCTGTTAGAAATTGGCGGAATAATAATTGTAGAGTTATTCTGCTGATCTTTTTTGCATGTGTATGACTAATTTATAACAGGATCTTCAAAGTTGACAAGGTTTTGTTTTGGTTTGATAAAGCGGTTTACAGGGTAAACAAACACTTTACATTTGCGGTCAGTGAAGATCCAGGTAATCTGTGCATCTCAGCAGTCTGATCTGAATCGACACGGGTTGTGAAATAGTCGGAGAAGCATTAAAAAACAACTTGGAAACAAGATGCATTTAAACATTCCCTACAACGAGGTTACATGCAAATGCTAACGTCGCATATAATGTTTCCGTGGAACACGGGCTATATACATGACTAACTTGTTCTCGGACTACTAAATAAAATACGAACGGCGTAGACATATCTGACATGTTAAAGCAAAATTAATTTGGACTAAACTGTTCACACTTAAAGCTAATAGTTGCGAACAACTTTTAAACCTTATGATCTGACTCTGAGATGAAGTGACCCAGGGGCGTAGCTTTGCAATAATCAATGTGTAGGCCGTCTCGTAAGAAAATCAATATTGTGGACAGCGCTGGCTGATCTGGTCGATACATTACGCAGATGTCTATCGCCGCAGCTGTATTTTGGGGGCATTTTGAGAAAAAATGTGTAGGCACGTGCCTACATTGCCTAAAGGGAGCCACGCCCCTGAAGTATCTTTTAACTACGAAAGTATTGCTTTGAATAACAACACAAATCGTTATATGTGTCAATACAATGCAAAGCGTCTGTATCTATAGACGTATATAATAGACAGAAAGACCATTATATACTCCCAAAAGTAACCTCCTTCGACAAAAGGCTATGCCGTTGAACGAACAATTGTCAACGCATTTTGGAATCCAGTTTACTGATATCAATGTAAGTGATAGGTGAAACAGATAAGTTTTATTTTGATGCGTTTAGAATCCAAATTGTGTCCGAACCAAAGTGCTAGCAAACACCAAGAGCAGGGGAAATGGGCAATTTTAAGACAGTGCGTTTTCGCCTTGCCCGGAATTTAGACATCAGCTCTTATTAATTTGGCTATATTTCGTCCATTTCCCTGGCCGAACGAACCCTTTCACATCTCAGCAATGGAATCTCCAAACTGTGTCACCATTTGTTGCAGCAGGCAGTATACACATAACGGGAACCCTTCTTGTAAACGTTCTGTTTAGCCCTTTCCACACATGTAGTCGCATTTTGACACACCTACAGCAGGCGAGTTTTGACATCATTGTGACTAAATGATAAGCACTTTCTCCCTTTTCACAATGTTTAACTCTATTCATATACCTTATACCTTATTTATAGACGTTTTCCATATTACTGCCAAGATGATTTAAAAGTCGTCTGCTGTTAGTTGTTGTGTTTTGAAAAGGGCTTAAACACTAGTTTTCGTGTACCCATATGAATATGGAGGGTTTTGATTTGCTAATCAATTTGGTGCATTCTGTATTATACAAAGCTTTTTCACTAATCCAATTTAATCTATGGATGAGAATAATAATACGTGGTAATGCAGACGAATTTCATTGAAACGCTATGAAATTGAAAGAGACGTTACCCAGATGACATTTACTGCCTTTCGGATGTCTCTCGTGAACCTACGCCTTCCGTTTTCAAGGGTTAACCCTTTCCCACAAACAACAAATATGCAGCAGACTATTCTTAATTCATCTAGGAAAAGAAATCACTGGGTAGAGCTGAAATCATTGTGGCAAAATGGAGAAATTGCACATTATGAGCAAAACCAACTTTTGTCTCAATGTTTTCTAAATTCGTCTGCTACAGAGGCGCCAGAACACGTCTTTATTTTGGAAAGGGTTGAACGTCAGTGTCATGCAGA